>JAQQSK010006835.1:0-14250 GCA_028658325.1 Potorous gilbertii
ATATCTATTTCAGATGTTTGGGATATAGAGGCCTTGACTCCTATGTCTTTCCCTGATGGCAAGCATTGTTCCTCCTCCTCAGAAAGGAAAGGGGCTAACATCTGGTCACCAAGTAACTAACTTTCTATGTCTTCTTTTTTTTCCCTTTTCTGGGCATTTTCCCAGCCAGTTACTTGACTTCTGAGATTCCTCTCCACTCCCTCCTAGGTCCGCCCAGATAGTGCTTGGGGTCTGAGATTCAAATGCTGCTCTCCAGCCTCAGGGCTTTCAGCGCCTGTCTGGCTGCTCTTCAGGGTAAGATTAAATCAGATTCTCAATTAGGGGCAGGGCCACCTCCCAGGCTCAGTTGCCTCAGGAGGTTTATGCAGAGACCTTCCATAATGGAGCTCCTGCCGAGTTCCTGCCTCCTGCTCCGGGAGCCTCTGGCCGCCTGGTGCCTCTGCTGCTGCCTTCCGAGGGGGCCTTATTTATAGAGACACCCCGCACCCCTCTCGGACAGCCCAGCAGTCTCTCTCACTAATCTGTGTGTCTTTGTGTGGAGGGACCCCCAAGGCCACCAGAGATTCCATCCCTAAAGCTTGCTCAAATCTGCCCCTCCCAGGGCTGTGCAGCCAAGGTAGGGCTGGGGTCCACTATAGTCCCGTGCGCGATAGACCTTTGGTGAGAATTTTTCAGGTCTTTCTGCAACATAAATCTCCTCCAATCTGTTGTTCTGTGTCTTCCACACGTCCAGAATTTGTTAGGATTTCTTCTTTACAGTTATTTTATAGGCTGTGGTTTCTGAGCTATCATAAGTGTGACTTTCTACTCAGCCATCTCGGCTCTTCCCCCAAGAAGAGACTTTCTTTAGTGACTTCTGTCCTACACCTCCCTAGATTGCCTCCCCTCGAAGATCTCTTCAGATAAAATAGATGCAGTTAATAGATTAACATTCAAAGTTTCAGTCATTGATGGCCCTATTGCTCCTACGGTTCATTCATCTAAGGGAAATTAAAATTTCACGTATCAGAATACTGCAAAAAGGATTCACAGTATCCTTCCTAAAACTGAGTAGTCTCCAAAGGGTTCATTTAAATTCATAGACGAGAATTACAGTAATTCTGGGAACATGTAATCTAAATTTTAAACCATTCAATGTGCTCCTGTATATGTATACTTTTATCAGGTAGAAAACTTCCTTCAGATGATAGGAACAATTTAATTTATAAAAATGATTACCTTCACAAAATATCACCACTAGTGGAGGATAGGAAAAAGCACAGTTGAATGGTTTTCCATTCATGCCTAAACGGACAGATGCAGCAGAAGGAAGATGAATCTCAGCTAATTGAGCTCCTAAGCTGAATTCATTTTTGATCAGATATTTCTTTGAATCAGGTTTCTAAAGTTGACTATGTCTTCAATGGACACTAATACAGTTTCAACAATGGTATCTATATTATTTCCTTGTAAGTTTTACAATGATCACTTTTTTCTCATTTCTATTCTCTCTCAGACTGAAATTTTCTGCTGTTTTTGTTCTCCTCCAATTCCCTCTCCTCCATAAAATCACACACAAACATACACAAAATTTTATACAATTTTTATCACATATTTTTACTCTGTGATATTGACTAGGTCACTTTGGAAACTGTAAGAATATAAATGATAGATGAGTTGCTAATCTGCATTGGCACAGGGTGCCAAAAGTTCCCTATACCAATGAAATCACAGGACCAGAAATAGATAAATTCACTCTATCAGATTTAGGTGATATTTTAGGTCTTAAAGCACTGAAAATCAAATTTTACTAGTAATTTTGAAACTGTGGGGCCCATAAAGTCGGTTATAACTTTGAAACTACAAAGCGTTTCAAATCAGAGAAGTTCATAGATCATTAAAACGAGAAAATATCTGGGAGACTAATGGAATCTAAATCTTTATATTTGGCAGAAATGTGTGGTAAATGACTAAGGCAAAAACCATATGATATCCTTAGCAAATCATTAATTTTTTAAATACACTGAGCACAATAGTAAAAAGAATTACCTAACAATTAAAAAATACTAATTAAAACAGAAAAAAGAAAGATTGTCTTGTTCCTTTTGACTACCTTCGCTCCACACTGAACATGATCCACTCAAGTAGTTTTTTCATAGTCTGCTCCTCACGCATAAAATTTTTGCACAGCCTGATTGTGCGAAGCATAAAGCAAATATGCAAATTGCTCCCTTAATTTGAATATGCCATGTAAGTCCCACTGTCATCATTTCATTTAAGATAAAAAAATATTAATACTGTGGAGTAAGTAACATATCAGTTATTTGTTAAAGAAGTTTTTTTTCTTTTCTTTTCCTCCAAGATCTTGCTATCTATATGTTCTTTCTCCAAGCTAGATATTGGAAGAAGAGATTACATTTTAAGACTATCACTGCTGGTAATGATATTCAGGGGGTCAGTCAGACAGTTTTCTTTTTAGACCAAACAAAACCGTATGGTCAGTCCCAGGCATGAAACCAATTACTTATCAATTACTTGTCCATATAACATTTATTATATGAATATTTTTCACACTATGAATGTCTTACGACCCACAGAGGTACCTACTGCAGAACATCAAATAGCTGTGTCTTTAAAAGAAAAAAATGTGAATGATATTTATAATAGAGGTACTACAGTTTCAGTAACAACGCAGAAACCACTGTGCAGTCAAACGGAACAGAGGCAGATATTTGCAGCAATTATTAGAGCTTTAACAATAGCAATAAGAATAAGCATAATAACCTCCCAGGAAATTTGAAGGTCACATGTGCAGGCTGAATGTTAGTGTTCTCTCATACTTTATGTGCTCTATAAGGTGAACAGGAATGAACATCTCCAAGTGGCACCCCCCCCCCCCACACACACACACGGTATAGAATCTATAATTTCGGACTTAAAAAAAGCACAGTCCCTGTTTCTTCAGTTAATATGACTGACACATTTTCATCTTGCTTCCACTCAAATCTTCTCTTTCAGAGTTAGTTGCATAAACTCAGTTTTTTGGGGAAAAAGTGCCCACAAGATTAGTGAGGGTCGAAATTTTCAGAGAGAGATCAATTTTTCTTTTTTAAGGAGAAGGTGGTGGTCATATTTTCAGCTATTAAACAAGATGATAACAATCTCGACAAAATGTGATGACATATAAGACTAAAAACTATTTCTTTTTTATTATTTTGTTTTCAGTGTTCTACAATCACTTCCATAAAACTTAGATTGTTTCCCTTTCCTTCCCCTCCTTCACCTATACCTCCCTTTTCCCTGCCTGAGACAGCACAAAATTTGATATATTTTCTACACATACATTCCTATCAAATACATATTCACATTAGTCAGGTTGCATGGAAGGATTAAAATGAATGATTGAGATCATAAATAATACCTAAACGTAATATAAAAGAAAGTTATCTGCTATGTTCTATGTTCGAAATCCATACTTCTCTCTCTGGATGGAAGGCATTTTGCCTTAAGAGACCACTGGGAATTAGTGAAGTCCTTGCATTGCAATGAAGTATTAAGCCTATCCGAAAAATCCTCGCACACTGTGGTTTTTGCTGTGTACAATGTCCTCCTAGTTCTGCTCCTGTCTCTCAATATCAGTTAATATAAGTCTTTCAAGGCCTCTCTGAAGTATTCCTATTCATCATTTCTTATACCAAAATAGTATTCCATTACATTCATTTACCACAGTTTATTCAGCCATTCCCCAACTGATAGATATCCCTTGATACTACATTTTTTTGTTCAAGTGGGACCCTTTGCCATTTTTATGACCTCTGTGGTATACATTCCGAGAAGAGATATTTCAGGGTCAAAGGGTATGCACATTTTTGTAGCCCTTTGAGAATACTTTCCAATTGCACTCCAGAATGGTTGGATCATCTCACAGCTTCACCAACAATGAATTTATGTTCAAACTCTCCCACATCTTCTCCAACGTTTATCATCATCCTGTTTCACCATGTTAGTCAATCTGGTAGGTGTGATGTGATATCTCAAAGCTGTTTTAATTTGCATCTCTAATAAATAGTTATTTAAAACATGTTTTCATATGAGTATAGGTAACCTTAATTTCTTCCTCTCAAAACTGCCTGTTCATATCTTTGAATATTTAACAATTAGGGAATGACTTGTATTCCTGTACATTTGACCCAGTGACCTATATATTTTAGAAATTGTACTTTTATCACAGAGAACAGCTGCAAAAAACTCTTTCCCAGTTTTCTGCTTCCCTCCTAATCTTGGTTGCACTGGGTTTGTGCAAGAATTTTCAATTTATTGTAATGAGAATTTTCCATTTTGCACTTCATAATCTTTTCTATCTCTTCTTTAGTTAAAGATTCCTTCCTCTCCATAAATCTGATAAACACTCGATTATTTGCTCCACTAATTGTTTATTTTATCAATCTTTATACCAAAATATTTTATTCATTTGAATTTTAATCTTATCTACAGTGTCAGGCATTGGTATATGCCTAGTTTCTCCCACACTGTTGTTCTGTTTTCCCAGATAATATTGTCGAACAGTGATTTCTCATTTTAGAAGCTGGGATTTTTGGGTTTATCAAACAGTAGTTTGCTGTATTTATTGACTACTGTGTCTTGAATACCTAACATCTTCCACTGATCTACCCTTCTGTTTTTTAGACAGTAACAAGTGGTTTGGATAATTGTTGCTTGATAATATAATTTGAGATCTACTAGAGCTAGGCCATCTTCCTTCACATTTCTTTTCATTGGTTCTCTTGATACTCCGGACCTTTTGTTCCTCCAGATGAATTTTGATAGTATTTTTTCTAGTTTTAGAAAATAATACTCTGATAGTTTATTTGGTATGACACTCAAAAAGTTGAGATAGAATTGTCATTTTATTATTTTGGTTCAGCCCACCCAGGAGCAACTGATGTTTTTCCACTTAATTAAATATGACTTTATTTGTGTGAAAAGAGTTTTGCAATTGTGTTCATGTACTCCCTGGGTTTGTTTTAGGCATGGAGACCCCCAAATATTTTGTGGTGTCTACAGTAGCTTTAAATTGTATTTGTCTTTCTTACTGATGGGTTTTCTTATTAATATATAGAAATGCCGAAGTTTGGTGTGGGTTAATTTTGTTACCTGCAACATTGGGAAAGTTATTTATTATTATTTTGCTTGTTTTCAGTGTTTTACAATTACTTCCATATAATGTAGATTTTTCCCATTCTCTCTGAATCTTTCCTCCTCCCTCCCTGGGATGGCATAGAATTTTATATAGATTCTGCACATACATTCTTATAAAATATATTTTCACCTTAGTCATGTTGCATAGAAGAATTAAAATGAATAGGAGAAATCATAAAACAAAGCAAATCTTGATACAAATGAAAATGATCTGCTACATTCTGAGATCGAACTCAAAAATTCTTTCTTTGGAGGTGGAAGCCATTTTGCCTTAAGAGAACATGGGAAAATTTTTTTAAGTCCTTGCATTGTAATAAAGTAGTAAATCTACCAGAAAAAATACTGGCACACTGTGGTTCTTGCTGTGTATAAAGTTCTCTTGGTCCTTTTCCTTTCACTCATCATCAGTTCATGTAAGTCCTTCCTGGACTCTCTGAAGTCTTCCTGTTCATCATTTCTTATAACAAAATCGTACTCCATTTCATTTGTATACCACAATTTACTCATCCATTCCTCGACTGATGGGCATCCCCTTGATTTCCAGTTTTTGGCCACCACAAAGAGGGCTGCTACAAATATTTTTCTACATGTGGGACCTTTCCCATTTTTATGATCTCTTGGGTTTAATATACTCTAAGCAGTGTTTTTGGGTCAAAGGATATGCACATTTTGGTAGCCCTTTGGACATAGTTCTTAATTGCTCTCAGGAAGATTGGATTAGTTAACTTCACCAAAAATGAGTTAGTGTTCCAACTTGCCCACATCTTGTCCAACATTTGTCATCATCCTGTTTTGTCATGTTAGCCAATCTGACAGGGGTGATGTGGTATCTCAGGGTTGTTTTGATTTCCATCTCTCTCATCAATAGTGATTTAGATCATCCTTTCATATGACCATAGATAGTTTTGATTCTTCTCTGAAAACTGCCTGTTCATGTCCTTTGACCATTTTATTGGGGCATTTTATTGGGGTATTCTTGCACATTTCATTCAGTTCTCTATACATTTTAGAAATGAGACCTTTGTCACAGATACTAGTTGCAAAAATTCTTTCCAGGTTTTCTGCTTACCTCCTAAACTTGGTTGCATTGGGTTTGTCTGTGCAAAAACTTTTCAATTCGATTTAATGAAAATTATCAATTTTTGCGCTTTATGATACTTTCTATCTCTTGTTGGGTCATAAATTTCTCCATTCTCCATAAATTCGAGAGATGAACTACTCTTGCTCCCCTACTTTTTTTTATAACATCCATCTTTATACTTAGATTATGCATCCTTTTGGACTTTATTCTTGTGTATGGTGACAGGCATTGGTATATGTTCTGTTTCCACCACACTGTTATCCAGTTTTCCCAGCAATTTTTGTCAAACATTGAATTCTTATCCTACAAACTGTTGTCCTTGTATTTATCAAATAGCAAGTTGCAATACTCATTAACTACTCTGTCTTGAGTACCTAAACTCTTCCACTGATGTACCCCCTTTGTTTCTTAGACAGTCCCAAGTGGTTCTGATGATTGCTGCTTTATAAAAACATTTGAAATCTAGTAGGGCTAGAACCCCTTCTCTAGCATTTCTTTTCATTAGTTCTCTTGATATTATAGACCTTTTATTTTTTGAAAAGAATTTCCATCTCATTTTTTCCAGCTCTAGAAAATAATTATCTGGTAGTTTAATTGGTATAGAACTGAATAATAAAATTAATTTAGGTAGAATCGTCATTTTTATTATAACCCACCAATATATTCTTTACACGAAACGCAGGGTAAAGGTAAAAGTTTAGAGCAGAATATTTTGGGCTTCAATTGATGTAAAAATAGCAATCCTTATCTCCAACAAACAAAAGTAGAAATAGATCTCATCAAAAGAGATAAGGAAGGAAACTATACCCTGCTAAAAGGTACCATACAGTACGAAGCAATTTCATTATTAAATATATATATATATGTATATATGTGTGTCTATGTGTATATTCCATGTGGTATAGCACCAACATTCTTAGAGGAGAAGTTAAGGACGTTACGGGAAGAAATAGATGCCAAAATTATACTAATGGAGTATATCAACTTCCCCCTCTCTAAACTTGTTAAATCGAACTTCAAAATAAACAAGAAAGAAGTTAAGGAGATTAATAGAACTCTGGATAGAGTAGATATGATGGATCTCTGGAGAAAATTGAATGGGGATAGAAAGGAATAGACCTTTTTCTCAGTGGTACATTGCACATATACAAAAATTGGCGATGTACTAGGTGACAAAAACCTCACAATCCAGTGCAGGAAGGCAGAGATGCTCAATGCATCCTTCTCAGATCATAATGCAATAAAATTATTTGTAATAGAGGACCATAGAAATATAAACCAAAAACTAATTATGAACTAAACAAACTAATCCTAAAGACTGAGTGGGTTAAGAAAACAAATTATAGAAACAGTTAACAACTTCATTCAAGAGAATGATAATAATGAGACAACCTACCAAATCTTATGAGTTAGTGGAAAAGCAGTTCTTGGGGGAAGTTTCATATCTTTGAATGAGTACACGAATAGAATAGAGAAATAGGAGAGCAATGAATTGGGTATGCAGCTGAAAAAGCTCGATAAAGAACAAATTGAAAATCCCCAAGTAAATACCGAATAATAAATAGTGAAAACCAAAGGAGAGATTAATAAAATTGAAATTAAGGGAACTGTTGAACTAATAAATAAAAGTTAGAATTGGTTTTTAATGAAAAGAAACAATAAAATTGATTAAACATTGATCCATTTGATTAAAAAAAGATAGAAGAAAAGCCAATTATCAATATCAAAAATGATATGGGTGGACTCATCTCCAATGGGGAGGAAATTCAACCAATAATACGAAATTACTTTCCTCAACTGTATGCCCACAAATTCAACAATCTATATGAGACAGATGTTTATTTTAAAAGATATAAGTAAAGCATATTAACAGAAGAGGAATTTGAATACTTAAGTAACCCCATCTCAGAAAAAAAAGTGAACAAGCAGTCAATGAACTAAAATCTCCAGTGTCAGAGAGATTCCCAAGTGAATTTTATCCAACATTAAAAAAAAGAAAACAAAAATTATTTCTGAAGATTCCAGACTGTGCAGTATTCATTGAGTCTAATTAAGCGTAGTTATATTTTTTCTTGCTCATTAGTCTTAAAAGATTTGGTCCCTTCAACAATTAAGATGAGGAGCACTGAAGCAAATCCTGGAGCTTTATAGAGTAAAATACCCCTACCCTACTTTTTACTATTAACTTACCTTTGGGATCTTTTCCTCCAGCTCATTCTGTAACAAAACCTTGTAAAATATGCAAATCTCCCTTTCTCCAGAAACCAAAATCTAGTAATTGCCAGGAACAAAATGAAAAGTGAAGGAAAAAAAGAGTTTAAGGGATTTATAATGCATTCTCTAACGTTAGTTCAAGTTGAAATTCTTTTTAGGATACCTTTATTTCATACTGTAGTCACCCTTTATATAAAAACATTTTAGACAAGGACTTTCTCAGTTTGCCTAACTTTAACATAAAAAGTCCTTGAATAGAAATGGCCTCTGTTTGTTTAAGACATCCCTTGGCTCCTGACATTCATTGCTTCTAGTCTTAAAAACTTATATAATTGGAATGAAGAGAGAGAGATGAAAATTTCACGGAGCTGGTTTTCAGAAATACAAACTCTCTTCCTCAGTTGAACTACACAAGAACAAAACCTTAATGATTAGGTCATATTAATCATAGAAAGAAAGCTGTCAACAAATAAATGCAGAAATTTTTGCCTTGCTCCCCATATACGGATACACTAGTTATGACCCCAAAAACACAACCTTTGAAATGTTTCTGAGTTTGAGAGATAAATTATATCGGTCAAAAATTAGTGGTAGATTATCAGGAAATAGAATCCTCAACAGAAATATTCTCGATAAATTAACAACATTTTGACTGCAGAAAATATATTTGCTGAGTTTATGTTCTGTATATTTTTTTTTAAATTTTAATTATTATTTTTTTATTTTTCGACATTGTTTTCTACAAGATGAGTTCCAAAGTTTCGCCCCATCTTTGTCCTCTCCCCACCCCGTGATGGAATGCTTTCTGATTACCCCTTTCTCCAGTGCCCTACCTGCCATCACAACTCCCCTGCTCTTATCCCTTCACCCTTATTTTCTTGGAGGATAAGATTTCTATACCCTATTGCCTGTATATTTTATTTCACAGTTGTATGTAAAAACATTTGACATTCGTTTTTAAAACTTTGAGTTCCAATTTCTCTCCTTTCTCCTGCCCCACCCACCATTATTGAGAAGGTTATCAATGTGATATAGATTATACATGTTTATTCATGCAAAATATTTCCATAACAGCCATGTGGTAAAAGACTATTTTTCCATCCATCCCATCTTGCTCCCCACATTTACTCTATTCTCTCCTTTGACCTTGTCCTTTTCAAAATTGCTTACGTCTGAGTACCCCTTCCCCAAATCTTTTCTTCCTCCTGTCATACTCCTCTCTCCTATCTCGACGCCCCTACACTCATGTAGGGCGAGATAGATTTCCACACACCATTAAATGTTTATATTATTCACTCCTTAAGCCAAATCTGATGTCAGATCCGTTTCAACTCCTCTCTCTTTCCTTTCAATATAAAAGATTTTTCTTACCCCATTTTTTTGAGATAATTTAACCCATTTATCCTTTTCCTTTCTCCTCCCAGTACATACTCCTCTCATCTCTTAAGTTTTTGTAGATATCATCCCTTCATATTCAACTAATTCTTTACCTTCTGCCTATAACTATTTCTCTCTCTCTGTCTGTCTGTCTGTCTGTCTCTCTGTCTCTCTCTCTCTCTCTCTCTCTCTCTCTATATATATATATATATATATATATGATATATATATATATATATAAATGTATGTATGTATATGTATATATACATATATTTCCTCCTAATACCTTAATACTGAGAAAAGTCTCACGAGTTACAAATATTATGCTTCCAGGTAGGAATGTGAACAGTTCAACTTTAATAAGTCCCTTAAGATTTCTCTCTACTCTTTCCCTTTCCATAGTTCTCTTGTTTCTCATAGGTTAAAGTCAATTTTTCTACTCAGCTCTGGTATTGTCATGAAGAATGCTTGTAAGTCCTCTATTTGATGGACTATTCATTTTTTTCCTAAATAAATACAATGGTGCCACAATTAGAACCATACAGGAACCAGCAGCAGAGATGCTAAAAAATCTCGGTCATACAGCTTTGTATATCAAATAGCAAAATATTTGGGCTTCTGGGAGAAAAAAAAAATCATACTTAGGAAGGTTAAGTATAAACTTCAATTTTACAGAAAAAGATATTTGATCAACAGTCAGACTTCCAGACCTTTTTAAAAAAACTGAACTTAATAGAAATTTTAACGTGCAAGAGCAAAGAGAAAGATAAGATACACACCAAAGACTGATGACATGAGATTCAATAAGGACAGATTATCTTCTTTTTTGTATGTAAAAGAGAAAATGTACATTCAAGATTGTCACAAGTAAATGGATTGTTTGTGAGGAAAATTGGGTAGATGTGAATATGACATGACTTTAAAAAGTAAAACCATTTTGAAACAGTTACAAAGAGTAATTTTCTTATACAAATGAGGTGCTAGAGGAATCATTCACCAAAAGGAATTAGATTAGTGAAGAGGGCTGGTACTTCTGGCAGCCTAATTTCTTCAGGAGGGCATATACATATGTATATATACATATATGTATATGCATATATTGTATGTTGGGTGTATATATGTATATATACACATACCCATATATACACACATGTATATACATATATATATGTGTGTCTATTTGTGTATATACATGCATATACACACATATCCATAGATACATATTATATATATGTGTGTGTGTGTGTGTGTGTGTGTGTGTGTGTGTGTACAAATAGATCAAGAAGATTAGAAAAGTCATCTAAATTCAAAAGAAATAAGGATAAGGAAGAATGCCTGGAGGGGAGGGTGAGGGAATAGGTAAAAGAGGGATGTAGAAGGGTGTTGAGAACAGTGAGAGTGGGAGGATAAGGAAGGGATCCATGGGAGCATAAGGGAGGTAATTTTAAAGGGGAAGGTGAGGTAGTAGGGTCAAGGGGGGGGTTATGGAAGTGTGTTTACATTTATTAGAATGGGAGACTAAGGAAGGGATCCTTGGAGGGGTGGAGTTTAAGTAATAGGAAAGTTTCCCTTCATACAGCACCTTGCTTTCCTATTACTTAAACTCCACCCCTCCAGAAAAACAGAAGACTTAGGAGGGGTAGGGAATAAGAAATAAACACAAACATAGAAACAAAGGTGAAGAATTTATTAGAGAAAATAAATGCATATTTATATACAT
Source organism: Potorous gilbertii (assembly GCA_028658325.1). Lineage (NCBI taxonomy): Eukaryota > Metazoa > Chordata > Mammalia > Diprotodontia > Potoroidae > Potorous > Potorous gilbertii. The sequence continues at coordinate 11,571 of JAQQSK010006835.1, forward strand.
GTATGTGTATCAATGTATATGTGTATGTATATATCTAGATATTAATAAATCCACACCTAATTTTAGCCATCTGGCAGGTGGGGTGAAGGAGGAGAAAAAAACAATTGAAAAAGTGCACCAAGGAGACTAAAAGAAAATTTGCAAGGAAGCAAGGAAAAGATGGACAGCTTTCAATACGGCATGTAGTATTTATGGTACAGGCTTTGTGGACATGACAATTTCTTGCTATGTGCTTTGAATTCTCTCATGTTCTGCTACCCACAAGATGTGTTTTATTACTTTATATTTAAGTTTCAATATTTAAATTTATGGTATTTATTTGTCTGCATTTTGTACTTGAGGTTTGTGTGTGTCTAAAATAATAAAAAGGTGCCAGCGAGCACTAACCCTGCCACACTTCAGCTAAGCCCTAGGCAAAAAAGGAGCCTCCATACTCCTGACTGCACTTCCTACCAAGTAGCCACTGAAAAACTCAGAAACACCCCACTAGGAATCAGGACATGCCTGACACCACCACTGGAACCGCAGCTCAGCATCAGGTAAGCTGCCAGCACCCTGTGGCCTATAGCAGCACCAGAAAATCACCACCACAGCCTCCAGAATGCAGCACCAGACATGATGGTTCTGTGTGGGTCTAAGAGATACATCAGTGCAGCACCATGTTAACAGCCAGGACCTGTAACCCCCTAGCACAAGAAACCAGAGACAGTGTCCCTTCTTCCTCACTGGGAGTAGACCCCAAACATAAAGGAAAGAAAAAAAGACAAAAAAAGAGGATGATCAGAAAACAGCAAGAACAAAATAATCTGACAATAGGAAGCTGTTATGGTAACAGGGAAGACAAAGAAATAAACTCGGAAGAGAATAACAATGTCAAAACACGTGCAGGCAAAACTCCAAAGAAAAGTGGGAAATGATCTCAAGATCTCGTGATAGAGCTCAAAAGCAAAACAAAACAAAATAAAACTTAAAAATCATCTCAGAGTGGCAGAAAAAGATGTGGAAAAAGAATGAGAGCAATAAAAAAGTGTCATGGAAAAAAGTCAGCAGCCTGGAAAATTGCTAAAAAAGTAGGATTGTCCAAACGGAAAAAAAAGTACAAAAGTTATTCAAGGAAAAATCTTCTTTAAAAGTTAGAATTGAGCAAGTGAAACCTAATGACCCCATGATATATTTTGAATCAATTGAACAAATTAAAAAGAATACAAAAAGGAAGAAAATCTAAAATCCCTTCTGCTAAAAACAACTGGCCTGGGGGGGGGGGGGAATGGAGCCAAGATGGCAGAGTAGAAAGACTCACATAAGCTATCTCCAAACCCACAGCCCATAATTATATATAAAAAGAACTCCCAACAAAGTCTGGAGAAGTAGAGCCACGTAGAAAAACAGTGAAGGAGATTTCCGTTCCAGAGAGCCCTCAAAAATCGATCCCAAAGGTCCGTCATACACCGGATGGGAGTGGAGCCCAGCCCTGCCCTGGCCGCACAGCATTGAGAGGAACAAGCAGAACCGAGTGGACTTCGGTGAGGAAGTCTTCGGCAGCCGCAGGGGTCCCTCCACCCACAGATGCATAGGTCAGTGAGAGAAATATCTGGATGGACTGAGAGGGGACCAGGGTGTCTCCATGACTCGGGCCCTCTCGGGAGGCAGCAACAGAGGCAGAGGGTGGCCAGTAACTCTCGGTGCAGGCAGGGGCTAGGCAGGAGCTCCATTACCGAAGGTCTCTGCATACACACCCTGAGGGAAGTGAGCCTGGGAGGCGGCACTGCCCCCACCTGAGCACCAGAAATTAAGCTCCAATTGAATAGAAGACAGGCCCACTGCTGAAAGCACTGAGGCTGGGGAACAGCATTTGAATCTCACACCCCAAGAACTAGCTGGGCAGATCTAAGCAGGGGTGGACAGGAATCTCAGAAGTCAAGTAACTGGCTGGGAAAATGCCCAGAAAAGGGGAAAAAAAATAAGACCATAGAAGGTTATTTTCTTGGAAGCAACATAACTCCGCCATTCCTGTCTGATGAAGAAGAACAATGCTTACCATCAGGTAAAGACATAGAAGTCAAGGCCTCTATATCCCAAACATCTGAAGTAGATATCCAATGGGCTCAGGCATTGGAAGAGATTAAAAAGATTTCAAAAATCATGTTAGACAGGTGGAGGAAAAACTGGGAAGAGAAATGAGAGAGGTGCAAGAAAAGCATGAAAAATGGGTCAATACCTTGCTAAAGGAGACCCCAAAAAATGCTGAAGAAAATAACATCTTGAAAAATAGACTAACTCAATTGGCAAAAGAGGTTGAAAAAGCCAATGAGGAGAAGAATACTTTCAAAAGCAGAATTACCCAAGTGGAAAAAGAGGTGCAAAAGCTCACTGAAGAAAATAGTTCTCTCAAAATTAGAATGGAACAGTTTGAGGCCAATGACTTTCTGAGAAACCAAGAAATCACAAAACAAAACCAAAAGAATGAAAAATGGAAGAGAAGGTGAAATATCTCATTGGAAAAACACTGAACTGGAAAATAGATCCAGGAGAGACAATTTAAAAGTTATGGGACTACCTGAAAACCATGATCAAAAAAAGAGCTGAGACATCATCCTTCATGAAATTATCAAGGAAAACTGCCCTGATATTCTAGAACCAGAGGGCAAAATAAGTATTCAAGAAATCCACCGATCACTGC
>JAQQSK010006836.1:0-14250 GCA_028658325.1 Potorous gilbertii
ATTAATTACATATAAAGACAATTTTAATAGTAGTTTGAAAAAATTGAGTTCCAAAGTTTCTTCTTCCCTCCCCCCTCCTTCAAATGATAAATAATTTGATATAGGTTACACATGTTCACTGCTGCAAAACGTATTACCATTGTGGTCATGTTGGGAAAGACACAAACCCTTAAAGTGGGGAAGAAACAGGAGAAAAATACAAAAATTAAAAACAAGTATGCTTTGATCTACACTCAGACTTCATCAGTTCTTTTTTTGGAGATGGATAACATTTTTCGTGAGTCCTTTGGAATTATCCCGGTTCATTGTATTACCGAAAACAGCTAAGACCTTTACAATTCATCATCTTACAATATTGCTGTTGTTATGGAAAATATTATCCTGCTTCGGCTCACTTCACTTTTATGCTGAACATTTCAAAGCTCTCTGAAATTTTTACCAAAATGGTCATGAAACATATGGGATAGTATCTTCAGCCCCTCCACCGAGAATTTTTCATGTGGTACCAGAATTCCTAACTATGAGTCAGGTTCCCTTAGTAGACCAATAAAGTTCCAATTTTGTGGGATCCTAGGCAAATCACTTAGCCTCTCAATGTCCTTGGTACCTTTATTTTTTCATTTTTACTTATTTTATTTTTTGTTGTTCATTTATTTTAGTTTTCAACATTCACTTCCACAAAATTTTGAGTTCCAATTTTTCTACCCATCTCTCCACTCCCCCACCCTATAACATCTTACATTCTGATTATCCCTTCCCTCACTATGTTCTCCCTTCTATCATACCCTTCCCTTCTCTTATCAACATCTTCTCTCTTTTTGTGTAGGGCAAAGTAGCTTTCTATACACCATTACCTGTATTTCTTATTTCCCAGTTGTATGCAAAAACAGTTCTCAGTATTCGTTCCTAAAACTTTGAGTTCCAAGTTCTCTCCCTTCCTCTCTCCCCACCCGTACCCCCTGAGAAGGCAAGGAATTCAATATAGGCTATATATGTGTAGTTTTGCGTAAGATTTCCATAATGTTCATTTTGTGAAAGTCTAACAATATTTTCCTCCATACTAACCAGACCTCATTTATTCTATTCTCACTTTTAATTTTGTCCCTCCCCAAAAGTGTTTATTTCTAATTACTTCCTTTTCCCATTTGCCCTTAAAATCCTAACACCAGAAAGACAAATTCATCATAGGAATCAGGAAGTCTTTACAGATTATCAGGCCTTCCTACAAACACTAACAATGCCAATTGACTGCTTCCTCTGTCCTTCCCAGCTCTCACCAGTCTGATATGCACTTACCTACGCACATACACATATAAATAATAATAATATATATATATATACACACACATATACACAAATACACATGTATGTCTATATAAGCACATATATTTATATGCACACATATATATGTACACACATAAGAAGATTTGCTACATTATTTTATTGTGTCTTTTGTTTCCAATTAATGGGTTCTTATGCTAACATTATGCTAATCTGTGAAGACCTGCAAGCTCCAACTTTATGTGAGTACTGACCCAGAGAATGTTTTCAAGCTGAGATAGTTTTTCTGGTGGACTCATATAAGAGAAAGTGTTAAAGACACAGCACATATACAGGTGTTAGTAGATGGGTTCCAAAGTCCTTATAATCTGAAATACTCTATCAACATGAAAAAAGTGTATTTATTAAATACTGCACACATCTTCAGGACATTATTTCTATTTATTCTCCTGAAATCTTAGAACCTTTTTCCTTCTATTCCTCTCTTCTCTTCCTCAACTTTTTCTCCTCTTTCTTGAATCTTTTGCCCCACATTTTCTGCTTCACTCTTCTACTCCAAGTCCTCTTTTGGAAAAATTCACTTCATAAGTATTATATAGTGAACATTTCCATTATTTTTATGACCTTTTGAAGGAAGAACTTATTTTAGTTTGAGGAGATAGTTTAAGAATATGAGCTATTTTTATACAGTGAAACTTATCTTTTTCTCTATGACAGATTATATAAAAGGAATTTTTTGGTAGGTAGAAAAGAAGACATATATAATCAAAGAAACACTATGATAAGCTGAAGAATTTTAAACAATTTCAGAAATTGCAACAACGTATTGATATTCCAGGGGCAGGTAGATAGTTCAGTGAATAAAGGGTCTAGAATCAGGAAGACCAGGGTTCAAATTTGGTCTCAAACACTTACCAGTTATGTGACTTTGGGCAAGTCATTTGAGTTTGGCTTTCCTTGATCCACTGAAAAAGAAAATGGCAAACCATTCCAGTATCTTTCCTGAGAAAATCCCATGGATAGTAGACTCCACAAGTTATGAAGAATAGGATACCACTGAAAAACAATAACAACAACAACATTGATTTTCCCCATCCATTAATCTCTGACATATTGATGAGTGATATTTTTAATGGTATCTAAGAAAATAAGTGGTGATGGAAGAGAATTGAAAAAGTAGGCTTTGAAGTTGTTACAATAATGAGAATAACTTCATATTTAAGTACTTGTTTTATTCCTGGACTTGCTGTGCTACTTAACTCCAACATCACGGTGAGGAAAATTTGATGTTTTTGGTCACTGAATATTCTTTGTTTATATACACACACATAATACATATGTAGGTGTGTGTATATATTTGTATATATATATATATATATATATATATATATATATATATGTGTGTGTGTGTGTGTGTGTGTGTGTGTGTGTGTGTACATATATGTGTATATACACACACTATATATTATCTATCTATCTATCTATCTATATATATGCATATATTATATTTATATATCACAGTATGTACTTTGGTTCAGTCTTCTTTCTTTCTGAGATTTCCATAATGTGTGATTTTACTTACTGCAGTTTTCTTCCAGATATTATTTTATGCCTTTGTTTCGGAGGGATCATGTTTTCCTGATGCTACTACTTTGCTAACCACTATCTCCATTCCTTTCCCAACAATTTCCAAAATACTGTCAGACACTTTACTCACATAGAATATGTTGTGATAAGACTGAAAGAAGACAACAATCTCTCTTTTAATTAACTCTAAGCTGCAATTATAGTTAACCTAGAAAAATATCTCAACTAAAGCTTATAGTTGGAGAGTAGGTTTCCCCAAATGATAGAAACACTTAATGACCCATGTGAAGATAAATAATGCGCAACAAAGACATTAGATAGTGACCACTCTTTATGTCACCCTGTTTCCCAAAAGTGTACAAATTCAAAGTAACCATAGGAATACATGAACAGATGCAAAAGCTCTTGTAACACTCAAATATTCTAATTGTCTAAACATACTTCAAGGTTAATCATGAAAAAGCCATCACTTCATGATATACAGACTATAGAGAAGGTTGAAAGCCTCCACAGTTCCTGATCATTTTTCAGTCCCATCCATGACTTTAATCCTCTAGGTATATGATAATCTTCTATTGGTAATCATCCAGGAAGTACATGGTAGAGAGAATCTCTTTCAAAGAGGCAAATGCCCAAAACATCATACTCATTTACTCATGAACTCGGAATTGACCTGAGACAGGAATTCATGAACCATGATTTACTGGGGATATCCTTCATTTCTAATTCCTTTTCTAATCATGTGTTGGATCCCAGAATGGCTTAGTATCAACACTTCCTGGAAAGCAAGTGCAAGTTACAAGAGCTTTAATATAGTAGCTACTGTGGCAGCACATTGCAGGGTGAATTTGTACTTGCCTTCAGCCTCAGTGGGGAGTTTAAGGACTCTGTTACTAAATGGCAATCTTCTCTGGAAATTTTCAATTCCCTAGGCAGTTTGATAGTGGAAATTAGGCATCTAGCCAGAGAAGAAGAAATTCCTTGGTATTATGAGCTTTGCAAATTGCCTTGTTGCAAATAAAAATGTATCAAATATCATGACTTAAATTTGCAGATGATATGATCTGGGATATTTAGGTAAAATTTCAGGTGAGATCGTAGACACTCAAAAAATCTGCAGACGTCATAGTGGTGGGATAAATGCATAATGAAAAAATGTATTATGAGGGGATGTCCATCAATTGGGGAATGACTGAACAAGTTGTGGTATATGAATGTAAAGATATACTCTGTAGTATAAGAAATGTTGAACAGGCAGACCTCAGGATAAACGTGGAAAAACTGAAATGAGCAGAACTAGAACACTGTACACAGCAACAGCCACTTTGCATGTTGATTAACTTTCATAGACTTGACTCTTCTCAGCAATGTGAAAATCTAAGACAACTCCAAAAGACAAATGATGAAAAATGCTGTCCACATCCAAAGAAAGAACTATGGGGTCTGAATGAAGATCAAAGACTACTATGTTCTCTCTCTCTGTGTCTCTCTCTCTCTCTCTGTGTGTGTGTGTCTCTCTCTCTCTGTCTCTCTCTCTGTCTCTCTCTCTGTCTTTCTCGTTGTTAGTGTTGTTTCATTGTTTCTTCTTTCTTATGGTTTCTCATGTTTCCTAATTCATTTTTTACAATATGACTAATGTAAAAATATGTTTAATATGAATGTATGTATATTGTCTATATCAGATTCCACAACATCTCAGAGAGAATGGGGGCAACAAGGAGGAGAAAATGTAAAACTCAAAAGCTTTGGGAAATGAATTTATACAAATAAGTAAATTAATTAATTAATTAAAAGAGGAAATATAATAAAAACAATTATAAAATCCTTCAACCATGTTAAGATGTAAATTTGTGTAGGCTCTGCAAATACAGGGTTGGTAATATCAATCTTGACAGCACTTTCTGTGAAAGAAAAACAAAAGGTTTAATTGCACATAGAACCCATATAAGTTATCCATGGGTTATTTTTTTTTTAAGTTTGACTTTGACTCCCACTAAGAGAACTTGAAAAGCTGTTATAAAGCAGAGTAGTAAACTTAATATTACAATTCCCTCCATATCTGAAGCCTTTTGATAACTTCCGCTCATCATATTTTATAATGGATATTTACAACCTGAAAAAGAGACAGGTTAGGCTACTATTTTATAAAACTGAGTCATGAATTTTTGGTGTTAAGTATACAAAGCCTTAGTTCATCCTAGGAAGGAGAAACGTATATTCAACTCTGAAAAAAGAGGGAAATCAGCATTTATATAGTGTCTGTTGTATTGAAGACAGAGTGCTAAGAACTTTACAAATATTTCTTTTCATCCTTGCAACAATACTGCAAGATAGGCTTTGAGATAAGCAGGTTTAGTGATTTTCTTTTGGTCCTACAGATTGTATGTGTCTGAGGCCAGATTTGAACTCAGGTCTTCTGGCCAAGTGCTCTTGCCACTAGCTGCCTTACATTAAATGGGCAGAAAGTTCAGGAAGAACATGGAAGGATGAAACTGATAAAAATATCTTACAAAGTAAAATAATTTGTAGAAAGCAGAAAACAAATACAGTGGGATTTTACATATAAATCTCAATGGGTTACTGTGTTGATGTAGTTTATAAATATAGTTTTGCCAAAGTCTTCATCATTGCTCATAATTTTTTTTACTATATATTATCATATTTGAATAAATGAAAGGTCCATAGGTGGCACAGTAGATAAACTACCAGTCCTTGAATTCAGGAGGATCAGAGTTCAAATTTCACCTCAGATAATGGACAATAATTAGCTGTGAATCTCTGGGCAAGACACTTAACCTCACTTACCATGCATATACATACATATACACATATACATGTGTACATATATCTATCTATACATACATACATACATATTACCCTTTTTAAAGCTGAATGAATTTTTCTTGATTTTATAATGATAATGCAAATTCATGGTTTTCAAGAATTACAGCTTGTCTTCCTGGTGAATATTTTCAATTCACATAACGGCCTAGCTTCAATCCCATCGCTCATCATTCTATCCATATTATTTCCCATAAAAAAAAGATTGAATGCATGGATATATGAACAAATTTATGCAAAAAAATAAAATTTAGATAAAATTGTTTAAAAAAATATGTGGCAATAGGTTTAACTTGGTAATCTAAATTTTAGTGTTAAACAGAAAGAGCTATGCATTTTATTAATCTAAAACCATTAAGCTTAATTATATGACATGTTTTGTTTTTAACATCTTCACTTATGCTTCTTTAACCATTATATTTTGCATGTTATATTTATATCATTTTAATGTGTAAATTAACATCACATATTAGTGCATGTTATATTGAATAAATATATATTTCCAAAGTATGAAGAATATATAGTTGATAATTATGTAGTTCATATTTATCTATATTATTTGTCACATGTATATATTAAGTTACATATATAATCACAGACCTATATGATATTATTCATATTTCTTTACCTTCTTGCAGTTAGTTCATGATCCTGCTTTACTGAGAATGGGGCTTCATAATATGTAATTTTTCACTTCATTATATGTAGTATATTTTTTCTTTCACATGGTAGAATTATTTAGTCATAACTGTATGTAGTCATAACAAATTATATCTGTGGAGCTTTTGCTTTTGGTTTAGTGGGGACTAGAATGATTCCTGAATTTTCAGTAATATCACCTGGATCTGAATTGAAAAATTTGACTTTCCTGGATTATTTTTTATTATTTTGTAAAATGAGGAGATTGGAAAAGAACACAAATTTATATTTGGTTTCTAATATAGGATTGGGCGGATCTGTAATTTGAACTCTTCTTCCAATATGTACGGGGATATTTTATTTAATGATTTGCTGAAAGGTGGTAGTTAGATTTTAATTTTCCTCTTTAAGTTGTTTCATCATGCTCTTCTCAGAGACTAATTCTTAAACTATCTCACTACACTACCTTTCCAAGATCAGTTGTTTGTGATAAAAAAAGTTTTATATACCCCCAAATTAATGTTCCTCAATTTTGTTGAAAAATATCTTGTTATTGATTTTTTTTCTTTTTAGGTGCTTGAATACATTGTTAACTTTTTCTAGCTTTAGTTCTAGGTTGCTAATAGCCTTTTCAAGTGCTTTTTATTTTCATTTAAATATTTGTATTTATCCTTTGTGTTTTCTTTCAACTTTTGTTAGATCTTTAAAACAATCTAGTATTCTCTTGGTAAAATATCTTTTTTCTAAAATTTCACTTGATGCTATACAGGAGTTACTGTCTTCAGGAATTTTATCCTGAAATCTTCTTAGTCTTTCTTATTTATTCTTTCTATCAAGAATTTTATTTCTTCCTTTGTTTGATCAATTCCTCAGTATTTCTGCTGCTTTGTTCCTTTCTTCTTTCACTACCCATTATGAAGGTTTAAATTTTCTACTTATTTGAGATGGAGAATTCTGGTTGAAACTGTTCTGACAAAATCTTTCAAGAAGATATAATAATTTCTGAGGTGCGACTTGTAAGAGATCTCCTTGATATACTTTTAATAGTAACAGTGTTCAGGGGCAGAGTGAAGATGATGGAGTGAAAGCAGAGACTTGTTGAGATGTCCCCCAAACCCCTCCAGGTACATGTTTTAAAAATTACTAAACAAATTTGAGAGTAGCAGAATCTGTGAAATTAAAGTGTAAAACAAATTTATGACCCAAGCAAACATGGAAGGTCTAGAGGAAACATCTGTTGAATCAGTCTAAGAGAGTAGCATAGTCCAGTGGGAAATGATGAAGCTGGTCCCAGGGAACTGACAGTAGACCTCAGGTGATTGAATCACTGGCAGCTGTGATTTCTCAAACCATAAATGCCAAACTCAACTTAGAACGTCTGTGGGAAAGAACTTTCTGAACGGTGTGTGAGAGTGGCACTTCCTCAGTCCCAGGACAGTGATGGCAGCGGTGGTGGCAGGGGCAGCAACTGCTTCCATTGCTTTTAGCCCACAGACAGTGGGGAGCTCAAGCAGCCTATCACAAGAATATTGTAGAGAACTTTTTACTGTTGACTCTTTTTTGTTTTAAAAAGGAAAGGAAAAAGAAAGCAGAAAAATTGAATGAAGTTAACAACTTCCTTTAATATAGAAGTACCCATATGGGGGGAATATCCATTGAATAAAACTGCTCTTTTAAAGGAGAATTAGCCAAAATGAAAAGGAAGAACAAAGGTAACTAATGAAAATAATTCCTTAAAAATTAGAATTGGGCAAGGAGAAGATAAAGACTCTATGAGAGAACAAGAATCAGTCAAACAAAATTGAAATAATGAAAAGAAATAAGAAAATGTAAATTAACTCTTTAGAAAAACAAGTGACATCGAAAATAGATAAAGGAGAGATAATTAAAGAATAATTGTATTATCTAAAGGCCATGATCAATTAAAAAGTCCTGAACATCATTTTTCAAAAAATTATCTAGGGAAATAGCACAGATTTCCTAGAAGCATGTGGTAAAATAATCATTGAAAGAATTCACCAATGACCTTTTGAAGAGATTCAAAAATGAAAATTCCATTGAGTATTATAACCAAATTTCAAACCTGTCAGGTGAAGGAAAAAGTATTGCAAGCAGTTAGAAAGAAACAATTAAAATATCAAGGAGCTACAGTCTGGATTAGATAGGACTTAATACTTCCACATTAAATGATAGGAGACCTTACAATATGCTATTCCTGATGGCAAAGGAACTTGGATTACAACCAAGAATCAAGAATCCAGCAAAACTGAGCATAATATTTCAGGGCAAAAGATGGATATTCAATGAAATAGGGGACTTTCAAACTTTCCTAATGAAAGTACAAAGGTAAGTAGATAATTATATGTGATACAGGGCCATAGAAAGAAAGAGGAAAAAATAATTTTAAACTAAATAATGTAATCTTAAAAATGAAAGAATCACATAGTGAATCATGGACACAATCAATAATTTCATCCAAGACTATGACAATAGAGAACATACCCAAACTTATGGAACTAAGCCAAAGCAGAGTTATGGGAAATTTTTTTATCTCTTAATTTTTACATGGGTAATATACGGAAAAATGAGATCAATGAATTCAACTTGCAAATAAAAATGATGAAAAATAAACAAACAAAATATACCTAGTTAAACATCAAATTCAAAATTCTGAAAATCAGAAAACATATTTAAAAAAATAAAAGTAAGAAAACCATTGCACTAATAAATAAAATTTAAAGTTGATATTATGTAAAACAACTAAGTAGATAAAGCATTGTTTTCCACTAAATTTGATTAAAATGAATAAAATATAATTAAAACTGTTTAAAAAGAAGAAAATTTGAATAACTTTAATTTAAAACAAAAATCAAATTACTAGTAACAAAAATGAAACGTGTGAAGTCACCACCAATGAAGAAACACTTAAAAATAAAAAAAAAAATTAGGAGCAATTTTGTCCAATTGTATACCAATATATCTGACCATCTAATAAAATGGATGAATATTTATGAAAAATATGAATTTCCCTCATTAACAGAAGAGGAAATAATATACTTACATATTTGCATTTTAGAAGAAAAATTGAAAAAATAATCAATGAACTCCGTATGAAAAAATCTTGAGGACCAGAATTCTGTGAAACATTTAAAGAACTATTAATTGCAATACTATATAAATTACTTGGAAAAATAGACAAAGAAGGTGTCCTACCAATTTTCTTTTATGACATCAATATGGTGTTGATTTGTTGTTGTTGTTGTGTTTGTCGTTTGTTCTCAAAAAGGATCAGGACATCAAGATGATTACATGACTTTCAGTTGACTTTGATTTGAGTGAGGGAGGTCTGTGCAAGGTTACCAATCTTGCTTTCTTCTCCTGCACAATCTCTAGTGACCTGATATTTATCAGGAAGACAGGAGATGGCCCAAGATGCAATGTGAGACACTGAACCTTTCAGAGTGAGATAATATCACATTCTCACCTTGAGTGAGGTACACCTACGCAATGAGTAGGCTTCTTTAAGTGGTTACTCAAGGGATATCCTAATTAATAAACAAATATAATAAATAAATTGGGAGTGGAAGAGTCTCAGGATTCCTGGGTAAAAGAGAAACAATTACTATTTAGTAATTACATTCACTCTGTGTTAAGTGGGTCAGGACTTGTTGTCTAGTTTATGAGAATGAATTGGGTGTAAGGATTGATCTTTGAACAAGAAATGTAGGTAGTAAACCTAAAGGGAAAAAGGCAGTTTTTGGCTATGGAGTGTAACTTCCGTGGGTAGAACACCAGAGGAGAGGACAGGAGGGGAGTGGAGCAGAGGGGAGGGAGGGAAAGGGAGGAGAGGGGAGGAGGCTCAAAAGAAGATATGGTACTGATACTTAAACCAAAAGAAACAAAAAGAGAAAGAAAAATATAGACAAATTTCCTCAATGAATCTTGATGGGAAAAAAAAAATAACTAAAAGATTAACAAAGTGATTACAGCAATTTATCACCAGGATAATACACTATGGCTAGGGGAGATTTATACAAGGAATTCAGGGATCACTCAATGCTAGGGAAATTATCAGGATGATTGATTATACCAATAACAAAATGAATGGACTTCTTATAATTTTCTCAGTAGATGTAAAAAATTACCAAAAACTTGGAAAGAACACAGCACCCATTCCCATTACAAAGACTAGAGAGCACAGGGATAAATGGAACTTTCCTTAAAATTGGAAGCAACATCTATTTAAAACCATCAGCAAGTATGTTCTGTAATGTGGTTAAATTAAAGGCCTTCCCAATAAGATCAGCAGTAAATCAAGAACTCCCATTATCAACACTATTTTCAATATTTTGTTGAAAATTTTAGGTTCAGCAAAAATAGAAGAAAAAATGAAGGAACTACCATATTGAAAGAATTATTAATTTAAGAAATCCATTCAATCACTCTTTGTAGATGATATGATGGTGTATGTAGACAATCCTACAGAATTAACTAAAAAAAAAACTGCTTGAAATAACTAACCTAGCAAAATTGCAGGATATAAAATAAACCTGCATAAAATGTTGAAATTTCTTTATATTGTCAAGAAAGCCCAGCAACCAGAGATAGAAACAAAAATTCTATTTAAACAACTATACAAAATATTGCATATTTGATAATATGCTTGCCAAAAAAATCCAGGAATATGTAAATATAATGACAAAACAGCATTCACACAAATAATATCAGACCTAAACTATTGGAAAAATATCAGTTACTCATGGGTGTGCTCGGCTAACATAATAAGAATGAAAATTCTACTTGAATTAATTTATTTGTTCAGAGCCATATAAATTAAGCTACCAAAAACATTTTAGAGATCTAGATGAAAAATAATAACAAATTCAAGAATATCAATGGATTTAATGAAAACAAACCCAACAAAGTAAAGTAAGTTGGCCTTGCTATTTCAGATCTAAAATTATATTTTAAAGTGGCAATTATCAAAACTATCTGATACTAAGAAATAGGTGGTGCACCAGTGAAATAGATTAGCTAAATAAGATGCAGTAGTAAAACGTCTATATTAATTCTCTCCTTGATTAATCATGAGACTCCAGCTTGTGCATTAAGAGTTCATTATTTAGCAAAAGAATTCTGCAGAACCTAGAAAATAATATGGCACAATGTAGGCATATACTAACATCTCACAACCTACAACAAGAAAAGGTCCAAATGGTTCCATCATTTGGACATAGAGGGTAATGCCACAAACAAACTAGAAGAACAAAGAATGATATACCTGTCAGATTTATGGAAAGGGGAAGAATTTATGACCAAATAAAATATAGAGAACATTAGGAAATGGAAAAATTTGACTACATAAAATTAAGAAAAGCTTTTTTTTGTTTTGTTTTTTGCACAGACAAAAATAATGTAACCAAGATTAGAAGGAAAGCAGAAAGTTGGGAAATCTTTTCTATTGTCATTGTTTATGATAAGGGGCTCATTTCTAAAATATATAGAGAAGTATCAAATTTTTAAGAAAACAAGTGATTTCCCAGTTGATAAAGAATATGAACAGGAACCTTTTGGATGAAATTAAAGCTATCTATAATTTCATGAAAACTTTTCTTTGTCAGTATTTATTCAAGACATGCAGATTAAATAAAACTGAATTACCAAGTCACACCTAATCAGTTAGGGTAACATGACAAAGCAGAAAAATAATCAATGATGGAGAATGTGTGGGGAAATTGCACCACCAATGCATTTCTGATAGAATTGGAAACTGATCCAACAATTTGGGAGAAGACTTGGGACCATTCCTAGAGGGCTATCAAACTGTGTTATCCCTTTTATCATTTACCCAACAATACTACTACCAGCTCTGTATCCCAAAGAGATAATAAAAAAATATTAAAGAACTTACATATACAAAAGCATTTATAGCAACTCTTTCTGTAGTGTCAAATATTTGGAAATGGAGTGGATGCTAAACAAGTTGTGGTATATGAATGCAATGGAACATTATTGTTCCATGGGAAATGATGACCAGGTAGATTGCACTAAAACTGGAAGGACTTACATGAACTGTTGCTTAGTGAAGTGAGCAGAACAAGTAGAACATTATACACAGACACTTTAACATTCAGTGATGACCGACTTTAAATGACTGTCCCATTTTTTTAAGCATTGACAGTATACTTAGAACCTGGGATACCTGGTCTCTTGGCGTTTTTATTTTTTAAATTAATTTATTTTTAGTTGAAAACATTCAGTTCCACCAGCTTTAGAGTTTTAAATTTTCTCCCCCTCAATTCCCCAATCCTCAGGATAGCATGGCACAGGAAATAAGCTCTACATATACATTCATATTACACATATTTTCACATTAGTCATGTTGCAAAGAAGAATTATAACTAATGGAATGAACCATGAGATAGAAGAAATGAAATAAAACAAAAAAGCAAGAGAGCAAATAGTATACTTTGATCTGCATTCAGACTCCATAATTCTCTGTGGATGTGTATAGCATTTTTCATCATGAGCCATTTCAAGTTGTCTTAGAAGATTGCATTGCAGAGAAGAGCCAAGTCTATCAAAGTTTGTCCTTGCACAATGGTATTGGTGTACAAATGTTTTGTTGGTTCTGTTCCCCTCACTCAGCATCAGTTTATATGTTTTCTAGGTTTTTTTTCTAAAATCCACCAGCTCACCATTTCTTAGAGATAACTTACCTCATCTGAACATAATGGGCCCTAAAGAGAATTCCAAAAGATTCATAATTGAAAAATTTTATTATATCTAGAGAAAGGACTAGAGAATCTGGATGGAGAGTGAAGCAAAGCATAGTATTCTCTCTTTCTCCCTCCTTCCCTCCCTCTAATTTTTTTTCTTTCTCTCACTTTTTCCCTTTGGTGTTGACTGTTGTTTACAAAATAACCACCATGGAAATGTGTTTAATATGATTGTACATATATGACCAATGTTAGATTGCCATCTTGCAAGGGGGTAAAGGGAGAGAGGGAGGGAGAAAAAATATGCGCAATTCAAAATTTTATAAAATTTAGTGTTGAAAAATATGTTTAGGACTAAATTATTGAAAAAAATACTATTAAGGGGGAAAATTCAAAGAAAACATTCATCATTTGGCAGGGCCAGGAGCTTGCTCAAGAATAAGAGCATATTAATAGAGTAACAAAACACATTTACATAAAAGTGAAAGCAGTTTCACTATAAATTGTGCTAAACATGATAGGTTTAAATGCTAGTCCCTATCCACATGTCATGAAAATTGAGGAGTAAAAATTCCATAACTTAAAAAAAAATATGTCTTACATTTTGCATTTGAAGTTTTTGTATTGTATTTAAGGTATTCTAGTTGCAAAAATGATGTAATATATTGTAATGTAATAACTGACATATCAAATAATTTTATGTCTTTGTAGACTAAAAGTTAATGGAGCAACGATATGGTTAGCAAAAGAAATAACTACATAGCATCATATAGTGAAAATATGCTCAGTAGGAAAGTATATGTTGAACCTATACAGAATTGTACGCTGTCATGGGGAGGGGGGAAGTGGGGGGGGAAGGTGTGGGGGGATAAAATCTTAATTTTAAGGAAGTGATTGTAGAACATTTATAAATAAATAAAATAAAAAAATTAAAAATAAATAAATAAATATTAATTATATTAAAAAAAAAGAAATAGAGATAAGAAGCCAAGTATAAAAAAATCCATTGTATAATGGTATTTTAAAAATGGTCCTTGGTAGCAGAGAATAGTGTCAAATGCCAATTATATTAAAGAATCTGCCCAGTGAGTATTCCAAAGGGAAGGATTTTAGCTATTCTAATTGGATTGATGAAAAGCAAGAGATGAAAATAGTTCTGAGAAGGAAACCCAAGGAACTCCCT
>JAQQSK010006837.1:0-14249 GCA_028658325.1 Potorous gilbertii
TTCTTCCTCATCAGAAAGGAAGGGGGGAAACATCTGATCACCAAGAAAGTAACCTTCTATGGTCTTATTTTTTTTTTCCTTTTTCTGGGCATTTTCCCAGCCAGTTACTTGACTTCTGAAATTCCTCTCCACCCCCATCTAGATCCACCCAGCTAGTGCTTGGGGTCTGAGATTCAAATGCTGCTCCCCAGCCTCAGGGTCTTCAGTGGAGGGACTGGCTGCTATTCAATGTGAGCTTAAGTTCTGGTGCTCAGGTGGGGGCAGGGCCACCTTCCAGGCTCAGTTCCCTCAGGGGGTTTATGCGGAGACCTTCCATAATGGACCCTCCTGCCTGGTCCGGGAACCTCTGGCTGCCCACTGCCTCTGCTACTGCCTCCCAAGGGGGCCTGATTTATGGAGACACCCTGCTCCCCTCTCAGCCCACAAAACAGTCTCTCTCACTGACCTGTGCGCCTGTGGGTGGGGGACCTTCGTGGCCATCAAAGATTCTGTCCCTGAAGCCTGCTTAGATCTGTTCCTCTTGGTGCCACGCAGCCAGGGAAGGGCTGGGCTCCACTCCCATCCGGTGCGTGATGGACCTTTGGGATCAGTTTTTCAGGGCTCTCTGGAACAGAAATCTCCTTCACTCCATTGCTGCATGGCTTCTACTGCTCCAGAATTTGTTGAGTTCTTTTTACAGGAAATCCATGGGCTGTGGTTTCAGAGCTAGCATATGTGAATCTTTCTAATCCTCCATCTTGGCTCCTCCCCACCCCTTAGTTCTAATTTTTAAGGAATTATTTTCCTCAGTGAGTTTTTGTACATCCTTTTCCATTTGGCCAATTCTGTTTTTTAAGGAGTTCTTTTCTTTAGCGAATTTTTGTACCTCTTTTTACATTTGGCCAATTCTATTTTTTAGAGAATTTTTTTCTTTAGTGAATTTTTGTACCTCTTTTTACATTTGTCCAATTCTACTTTTTCAGGAGTTTTTTTCTTTAGTGAATTTTTGTCCGTCTTTTTACATTTGGCCAATTCTACTTTTCAAGGCATTTTCCTTCTCATTGGTTTTTGTCCCTCTTTACCATTTTGGCCTAGTCTATTTTTTAAGGTGTTATTTTTTTTTTTCAAACTTCTTTGTGCCTCCTTGACCAAGTTGTTAACTCTTTTTTCATGATTTTTTTGGGTATCATTTCTTTCCCAATTTTTCTTCTACCTTCTTACTTGATTTTAAAAATCCTTTTTGAGCTGTTCTGTGGCCTGAGACCAATTCATATTTTTCTTGGAGACTTTGGAGGTTGGAGTTTTGACTTTGTTTTCTTCTACAGAATATGTGTTTTGTTTTTCTTTATCACTCTAGTAGCATTCTTTAGTCAGAATTTTTTCTGTTGCTCATTTTTCCAGTTTTTCTCTTGACTTTTAACTCTTTATTAAAATGGGGCTCTATTTCCAGAGTAGAGGGCACACTGTCCCAAGTTTCAGACGTTTTGTGCAGCTGTTTTCATAGGTATGTCTAGGAACATATAAGTTTTCAGTTCTTACAAGGTGGTACGACCTAAGAAGAGGTGCATTTACTACTCCTGGCCTGTGCTCTGCTTTGTCAGTGACCACAAGCACTCTTTTCTGTTCCGCACTGCACTGAGGCTGCAAGCTCTGCTATACTAGTTATCTTCCTCACCCTAGGACTGCCACCCAAGACTGGGACCCAGATGAGAGTATGGGCAAAGCAATAGAGTCCTGCCTCAGTGCTAGCAGAGATGCCCTGTAATCTCCTTCTGATCAGTTGTTCAACCCCCTTATTGTATGTGGGCCAAAAGCTCCAAGCAGCTGATGATGAATCAGTGACTCCCAAGACCTGTCCTGGTTTGCTGTGGCCCAATCTGTGCTGGCCTGGCCTGCCCTGGACTATGTTTCATTCTCACTCAGGTGTGACAGACCTTTCCTTCAGACCTTATAAGTTGTCTTTGACTAAGAAATTATTTTACCCCTGTCTTTTAAGGGTTCTGCCACTTTAGGGATTTTGTTGTGGCATTATTTGAAGGTGTTCAGAGGGAGTTAGGGGAGAGTTCAGGCGAGTCTGCCTTTTCTCCACTATCTTGGCTCATGGTTGCTCACTTTTTAAATAAGATTCCTAGTACGAAAATTCATGATTTAACTAGAGGGTGAATTTTCTGTTTTCCATACACCAGTGTTTGTTGGTTTATTTTTTAATATGATGATAGGTGCTCTTAAAGCTCTTTGTAAATGTGATTTATTAAGGTTTATAATGTACTATCTACATACCAATCCTGTGAGTATTGTATTTCCTGAGTATACAGTGAGTATAACCCTGAAGTATTAGTATAGATAGGGTAGTAGTAAGAGGCAGTGTGGAGTAGTGGATGGAGAACCTTTCCTGCCTTGGAGGAAGGAAGACCTTAGTTCAGGTCCCATCTCTGACGCATATTGCCTGTGTGATTCCGAGCAGGTCCTTAACTTCTCAACTGTTATTTCTACTGAGCTGTGTCTAATTCTTCCTGACTCTTTGGACCATACTGTCCATACAGTTTTCTTAGCAAAGGTACTGGAGTAGTTTGCCCTTTGCTTCTCCAGTCGATTAAGGCAAACAGAAGTTAAATGACTTGCCCAGGGTCACACAACTAATAAGTGCATGAGGCAGGATTTGAACTCAGATCTTTTGACTCCAGGTCCACTAAGACACCTCAGTTCCTCCCCAGTGCCCCCAAGCATCTCTCTAAAGCTCTAAATAGCTGAGAAGGAGCTAATTTGCATTGGTAGAGGGGAATTCCTTACCCAGAATTCCTCACACTGATCTTGACTAAAAATAAAGAAACTGAGAGGGGGAGTCACTTATCCATGGTATCACAGCTGAACGATATTGGAGCTTGGCTGTGGCATATTGTCTATAGCACCCCTAACATGTTTTACTTAAGGAGTTTGAGGCTATGTTGCCAATGTACCTTTGTCAACCAAAACAGAATACTCTCGGTGTTACCATGGAGTGCTTATGATCAACATTGACATTTTAAATTACTGTTGAAAAGTTTAGTGATTTGCTGTTTACTGATTCGTGTCCACTCCTCCCTCCCTCTGTAGCCTCCCTTATCCACCTCCTGTGCAGTCCTTCCAGAGAGTCTTTTTGAGGGGTATGGGAGAGGGAGATCCAGAGCTCAGCTTCCCCTTCTCTTACAGGTTCCTCCTTTCCCTGCTGTTGCTATAGAGACCATTGTGGCACCTGCACTTCTATCCCCTTCCCACTGTCTTCTTTATTTTATTGTAGCAGTCCAAAGTTGTCATGGGGACTGCAGACCATTTATTTAGCTGGCATCTTTAATTAAAAAAAAAAAAAAAGACGTCAGCCCCCACATCTAAGTTAATGGAGGAAACTTTTCTGTTGGTTAGGAATGGCATGACAAATAAAGCCATTTTTTCTTGAAAAGAAAATAACAGTGATGTTAACAATAATAGCAGCTGGCATTTCAGATAGCACCTCATTGATTCTCGACAACACGCTTGGGAGGTAAAGACTATTACATCTTCATTTTACAGATCAAGAAACCGAGACACAGAGAGATTAAATGACTTGTCCAGGGGTCATCTTGTTAATAAATATCCAGAGTCAAACTTATGCTCAGGTCTGCGAGGTGGCTCCTGGATAGACCAGTGCCCAGAAGGGTCTGAAGGCAGAAAGACCAGCGTTCATGCCAGCCGTGTCCTTCTGGGCACACTCTGTTTGCCTCTATTTCTTCAGCTGTCAAGGGAGGACAGTATTAAGCACCTGGCTCCAGGATTGTCGGGAGAATCCAAGGAGACAATAATTGTAAAACTCTGGGCACAGACCTGGGCACACAGTAAGCACCAAGGAAATACTGTTAGCCGTCATTGTTATTCTCTGACCCTAGAGCCAACCCCCTGCCCCACCTAGCTACGTGGAAAAGCCAGATTTCTCTACACTATGCTCCTTCTCACCGTGGATTTAACAAAGACAAAATTTACTCTATCATGCTGTGAGTCACACCTGATTTTTGGCATGATAGAATATAATAGAAAGTTCCTCAGGTGTGAGGAAAAGCCTGTCATTAGAATGAGAATTGTTCCAAGGAGAAATACAAGAAGGCACTTGATTCTCTCTTTTGCAGATGGGGGGTGGGTGGCTATTTCATGTCAGCCTTTTTTTTTAATATATTGATTGGTTTTGCAGAACTTTAGTGACTTTAAATTGCACTGAGACTTTTGGGACACTCTACAATGTAATGTATTATTGAAATAAGAGGTAATTATTGTTCAGTTGTTTTAATCATTTCTGGCCCTATTTAGAGTTTTCTTGGCACAGATGCCAGAGTAGTTTGCTGTTTCCTTCTGCAACTCATTTTACAGATGAGGAAATTGAGGCAAACAGAGTTAGGTGACTTGCCTAGTCACTAGCTTGTAAGTGTCTGAGGCCAGATTTCAACTCAGGAAGATGAATCTTCCTGACTCCAGGCCCCGAACATAGAAATAAGAAATAGCTAGCTTGGTATAATGGATAGAGAGCTGGACTCACAATCAAGAAGGCATGGGTTCAGATCCCACCACTGACATATACTCTGTACCAACAAAATATCAGATCCAGTCCTTATTGCATTATTGAAATGGTGGTTCAAAGGCAGAGTTTGTTTGTCCTTCCTGAGGAAGGAGTGAGTTAGTTTGGGTCCCCTGACCAACTGAGAGCATTCCAGGAATGGAGCCAGTCCAGAGAGGTATGTCATCCCTGTCAAGGAGGATGAAAGGATTCACTGTCCTGTGTTATGGCTTGAACTTCTGATAACTGACATTTACCCAGACAGGCCTCATCCCTTTCTACTGCTAAGAAGCACCAAATCGTTTGCCCACACAGAAGTTTTTACAGGGAGCCTTGGGAGAGGCTGGGAGACACTCAGCAGTATCTGCACGAAATTAAGTAAACCAGAGACCATTAACTAAATTCCAGTGATTAGAAGGCTTAAATCTCTTAAGAAAACACAGTAGCTTCAAATAGCAAAGAAACAGACAGGGATGTTGACGGTGGTGGAATTAAAATTAAACAGAATCAAAGCTCCCATACTGAGAGAACTAACTCAAACTTTTTTAAAGCAGTAGAGACACCTAGGAATGAAATTTTAGAACAAAGAACCCTGAAGATCTCTTAGCATGTAAAGAATATATATCAATCCAGTCATCTTGTGCTAGTTTTCGCCTGACTGGGTCCTGAGAATGGCTGAGGAAACCTTATCCAGGAGATGACTCTGGAAATAATCAGTCTCATGGAAAGAACTACTAGTCCTAGCCCTACCACTTAGTAACTATGTGACCTTGGGCGGTCACTTAAATTACTTAGGTTTCAATTCCTTTCCTTTATAAAATGATGGAGTTGGACAAATTCAGGAGTTCTTAACCTGAGATGTGTGGACTTTTGAAAAAATTTTAATAACTATTTCAATATAATAAGTTTCCTTTGTAAAATCTTATGTTTTATTTTATGCATTTTTAAACATTCTGAGAAGAAAGTTTCTGTAGGTTTCAGTAGACTGTCGAAGAGATCCATGACCCAAAACATGTTAAAAACTCCTATGTTAGACAATCTTTAAGGCCCTTTCCAGTGCCATGCCCTCTTACACAGGAGCATAGATTTAGGGCAGGAAAAGACCTCCAGTATTATCTCCTTTACTTCCTTCATATTGTTATTCAGTCATTTCAGTTGTGTCCAGTTTTTCATGACCCCATTTTGGGTTTTCTTGACAAAGATATTGCAGTGGTTTGCCATTTCCTTCTCCAAATCATTTTAAAAATAAAGAAACTGAGGCAAGCATTGTTAAGTGTCTCGCCCAGGGTCACATGGCTAGTACATGTTTGAGGCCAGATTTGAACTCAGAAAGAAGAGTCTTCCTGACTTCAGGTTCAGTGCTCATATTGTGTACATGAGTCACTTGAGGTCAGCTCAAATTGAGGTCCCAAGAGTTTAAGTGACCTGCCCAAGGTCACACAGCTTGTAATTAGCAGAACCAAGATTTTAAAATAGGTCTTCTGATCCAGAATTCCTTTCACTCAACCAGGAAGTTAATAGTACTGGTCTCCTCACAACAGGGTCTGAGTTTCTAGCTAACTTTTTATAGTAGTAGGGATAGACTTATTCCATGCCATCTATACTCTTTCCTAGTCCCTTTATGACCAAGAACATACATTTGTGAAATGAATGACTGAGAATGGATTAAGCTCATCCCAGAGAAAAGCCATCTGACTGACCTGGGTTACCAACAACTTTGACTTAACTTCCTGGCCTAACTAACCATCTGAGTGGTTAACTAAGCAGTTCATTTGAGTGAATTGGAAGCTTGGAAATGGGTACACATGGTAAACTGACATAGCCTGAACAAAAGTATTCTACAAATTATTAATATTCCACTATTTATGAGTATCTTCACCCTGGATCCATACAAAGGCAGAGAACAGATAGCCCGAATATTCCCTGCTGAATCAACCCATCCCTGCCCACTACTTTCAAGTAAACATGGTTTCATTTGCCTAGGAGAAAATTGCTGGTCTTCCTTGGCACAGCAAGGAAAATTAGGAGGGAGGAGAAAGAACACTTCTGAAGCAAGATTTTCATTCAGTATTATCCTTGTATGAGACTGCCTAGACTAATTTTTCCAGCAAGTATATTTTAGTAAACAGGAAATAGAGGAAAGATTTGGCAAAAAGAGAAGGAATATAGCAGTGATAGCATTATCAGTTTAGAGCTAGGAGATATCTTAGCGTTTACCTTATCTAACTGCCTCATTTTACAGAAGAGAAAACTACGTCCCTGAGAAAGTAAATGACTAAGGATCGTAGAGCTTGGCTCTCTGGGGTCCATGAGCTTTTATTTTAAAATGTCAATAATTGAATCTTAAAATGGTTTTTGTTGAGTCATTTTTCAGCCATGTCCAATTCTTCCTGACTCCTTTTGGGGGTTTTCTTGGCAAAATAATGGAGTGGTTTGCTGTTTCCTTCTCCACCTCAATTTACAAATGAGGAAATAGAAAAATGGGGTTAAGTGACTTGCCCAAGGTCACATAGCTACTGTCTGAGGGTGGCTTTGCACTCAAGTCTTTCTTGACTCCTTGCCTGGCTTTCCGAACCCCTTAGCTGCCCCGATAGTAAATGCTTTTTTGAGAGGGAAGACAAGGTAGTTGGGGTTAAGTGACTTCTCCAAGGTCACACAGCCAGTAAAAAATGTTTTTTTCATTCATCACGTTCTGCCTCGTTCATCATATAACTGGTAAGTAGTAGAATCCGGTTCTTGGGATTCCAATTCTTTCCCTAATATACCAGTTTGCCTCAATATTTGGATTCTGTTAGGTGGATTTGGCTCCATGCTAGATTGCTGTCACCTTTCTAGGTCTCTGGTTTTTAGTGTGTCTGTAAAAATGCAGAAAACAGCAGTCATCTTTCTCAGTTATATTGGGCCAGAGTATGGTGATTGTTAACAGCTGTTTAAAAAATGCAAATCCATGTGGGAGGGCTTCCCCTACCCCAATAATATCTCACGCTGAATCTGATTTACAGCTCGCACATGAGACTCTTCCCTATTTCATCTGTGGCCTCTACAGATTCGGCCTATTTATAAGTTAATCTGTTCCATTCGCCAGAACCCATTCCATCCCTCTTTTTCTCTCACTTCTGCATCTCCTGGTCCCTGGAAAGAAAGATGTGACTTCTTGAGAACAGCTTCTCTTCTGTGCCTGGGGCTCTGGTTGAAAATAGGGACATTAATAAACTGGGGTTTTTCCTAAAGTAATCTGCCTCCTCAGGGTAGGGATTTAGATAATCACAGCCAGAATGATCTAGCTTAAGGAAGCTCTGTGAAACTCATGAAGAAGGGTTGTGTGTGGTGGGCCATTGGGAGAGGGCTCCAACGATGATGTCAACTCCTTCAAGAATAATTATCTTATCTGGGTGTCTCTGTGGTTGGAGAGAAGGCCCCAGCAACAGGGAGTTTTAGGATTGGGTATATAGCAACTGAAATTTAAGGGGCGTATAGAGTACCGGAGGAAATAAGCATGCTCTGAGACAGCAAAAGTAAGGTCATTGGATAATAGAATTAAAACTGGAAGCAATACATATACATACATACGTGTGTATGTATATATATATATATATTTATATACATATACATATACACCTATGTATGTGTATATATATATATATATATATACACACACACACACACATACATATAGATACATAAACATACATATCCAGATTTAGACTAGAAGCAATACACATATACATACATATATACACATAACATACACATGTATAAAGTATCTTTTTGCAGCATAAATAGAATCATTATTAGAGAGTATATTTGGAATTGTAAGCAACAAAGAGTTTCCACACTGGGAATTCATTACACCAATAAAATCATATGAACATGCAATGTACATATGTATGTACATACATGCATATATGATATGTATGCATATCCTCTCTCGATATCAGAGGAACTGAACATCCTCTCACACAGAATTGGGTTCATGGATAATAGATTTATAGCTAGAACCAACATATATATGTATATCTGATGACCATATTCATGTTATTTGAAATGTTATGTATGATATATGTACATACACACACATCATGTGCGTATGATACATACATATATATATATATATATATATATCATGCACCTCCCTTTCAGCTTCTTTTTATGTGCTGTGTACCTCATTTGATAATGAGCCCCTTGAGGGCAGGGACTGCCTCTCAACTTTCTTCGGATCCCCATTGTTCAGCACAGTACCTGACACATAGTAGGCGCTTGCTAAATGTTTATCAACTATTGACAACAAAACCATAAATAACGCTTTGATTTGTAGTGGTTGCCAATTTCTGAGGAGTGAATGAATGCTCATGCTGAATGTTTAATAACAGACTTTCCTAAGCCCGGGCTCCACCATACCACTGCAAATAACTAAGATCTTTTATCTCCTTATACCCTGTTAAAGATTGGTTCTAACATCAGTTATGAGAAAATCAAACTGTTTGCACTTGTATGATCAGAAAAAAACTCTATTTGGATGGATTGTACATGTCTCCAACTCACTTCCAAAACAGAACTCATTCCATTCCCCACAAAATATTATCACTGATATTTAAATATAGTTTAGAGTATTTTCCCCTAAATCTGTTACCACAGGTTTGCCTGTAGCATTTAAGGCTGTTTATTTTCTCTCCATTAACACAGTCTTATGATGTCTTCCTTCATTCTTTCCCCATCAGCTTTGGATAGAGCACCAGTGCAGAAGTCAGGAGGACCTGAGTTCAAATCTCACCTCAGACACTTGACACTCACTAGCTGTGTGACCTTGGGCAAGTCACTTAACCCCAACTGCCTCATCCTGGGTCATCTCCAGTCATCCTGATGAATATCTGGTCACTGGATTCAGATGGCTCTGGAGGAAAAGTGAGGCTGGTGACCTACACAGCCCTCCTTCATCAACACAAAGTCAAGTGCAAGTCATGTCATCATTTCTCTGATGACATGGTCTTCTTTGGCAACAAAGGATGAACACACACACATCAACTTAGGATTTCACTACCTGGAAGATGCTGGTGTCATGAGTTCAAATCCAACCTCAGACACTAGCTGTATAACCTAGAACAAGTCAACCTCTACCTCCATCATTTTCTTCACTTTAAAATATTGAGATAAAAGTATCACTTTTTTCCCAGAGTTATTGTGAGGATCAAAGGAGAGAATGTTTACAAAGTGCTTAGCACAATGACTTAAGTACCCTGTAGGTGCTTAATAAACATTTATTCCTTTCCACTACCTATCCCAGAACATTTGTTAAAATGTTAAACAAGATTGGTTCTAACATCAGTCATATATTTAGAGCTGGAAGAGATGTCAGATTCCATCTATTCTCTACCTTCATTTTGCAGATGAGGAAACTAAACCTCAGAGAGGTCAGTTGACTTTCCCAGGCACGTGGCCCCTAGATGTCAGAGGCAGTATTTGAATCCTATCTTTTTGATGTCTTAATCTGGCCCTTGAACCATTACAATATGCTTTCTCTCTAGGTGATACATCGCTAAGAAACCATACTGTGTGTGGATTTGTCTGATCAGAGGAGACCCCATTTATCCCTGCTCTGTATTCTCCTGGCTAAACTAATACCATATCCATGAGTAACAGTTATACCCAGTCCCAGGCCATTGCTATTTAATTTGCTGTTGAAACAATGACCTCCAGCAGTAAAGTTATGGATTTTTTTTTCTGTTTCAGAGATTAAAATTTACCTCTTTCATGCTTTAAAAATATTCCCCTTGGGTCTCTTATGCTCTCCAATAGTAACAGTAAATCCAGTTTTGGGACTTTCCTAAAAGAGATAAATAACTATGTGGTGATGGATAGATTCTTCAATAGAATGTTTTCTTCCAGCTACATTAGGGAGGAAGGAGGAGGAAGAAGGATACTCAAGCTAGAACAAGGGTAGAGAGATTGTTTTCACTAGGCCCTGAAAGGGGGCTATTAATCCTTTTTTTAAGAGAAAAATTTAATAAGGTTGGGAGAGGAAAGGATTGGGCAGGAATACTGAGGACAGTTGAAATCTATGGGTCATCTCCAGATTTCAGTTTATATATTCATCTCAGCAACATCCTGCCTTATTGTGAAACCTGTTACTTTCTGCAACAGGTAGAATTCGCTAAATTGAGTTTCCTCGTCCACTGCTGTTTTGTCCCCATTCCCTCTTGTCAGTGCCTATAAGCAATGAAACGCCAAAAGAGCACGCAGTATTTGGAAGGCATGGATGCCAGGGGTTCTGAATTATGTACAGATGGTAACCAGAAGTTGGCCACGCCAATCTGATGCACCTGTGCTTTGCAAAAGAGGAAAATGTGAAGTTTGGATTTTCACCCAAAAAAAGGCATTTTCCCCTCTTCCACATCCCCTACACTAACTTCAGGAAGACTTGAACTGTTCTTAGCCAGTGCTTTTTCTAGCAGAAGAGTCCGTGTGACGATTATCTGCAGAACTACAGGAAGCTGCAGTGTTTTCATGGTTTCCTAGAAAACAAGACATTTTTCCAAATAAGTTTCTCACAACTTCACATATATATTTGATATATTCTTGCCTTTGAATGGGTGGGGCTGGAGCAGGCAGAAGGGAGAAAATTAGGAACTCAAAATGTTAAAAAATGATTATTTTTAAATGCTTTATGTGTAATTGTAACTTACATGTAATGTTAAACAAAATAAATAATTTTTTTCATTTTAAAAAAGAATTTACCCAAAAGAAGCAGATCTCTTGGCAGCCAAAAAGGCTGCATTGAAAGCATCCAGGTTTTGGAGCTTTTGGGGGTGTTTAAGCAATAATAGTGTTTGATGTTGAATCAGAGACGAGTTTCCAGGACTAGAAGCTATTATTATTAATGAAAAATCAACTCAATTTACAAGCATTTACTAAACACCTTCTATGTAACTGGCACAGTGCTGGGTAGGAGGGCTGGCACACAGACATACCTACTCTCATGGAGTTTACTGTCCACTATGATGGGGGGGGATGGGTGTAACAGAAACAGTTCTTAGGTAAGCTGCAAGCTTTTATCAGGTGCTTACCTTGTGATTTGCTATTGTCACGGGCTACAGAGAATGAGACTCCTTAAGGAGTTTGCTTTCTATCCAGGGAGATGGCTCATGCATATAAGTATTTGCAGAATAACTAGAAGGTGGTTAAGGAGCTCTCCTTTTCCTTTCCCCCAGTGTGGGCTTTGGAAAGGACTGATGTAGAAAAGGTGATGCTTGAGGGAAGAGAGGATTCATGCTGGTAGTGGTGAGGAGGGAGGACATTCTGAGCATTCAGAGGTGCTGAGATGGGAGAGAGATGATGGAAGATAGGATGTTGTATGAGAGAAACAGGTCATTGGGCAGGATCTCAGAGAGGAGGAAGGTGAATGTTATTTAAAAAAAAATGCCTGTTGGGAATTTGAGTTTTTCTTTGTTATTGACTTTCCTCCTGCTTAGCTCTTGCCCTCACCATATCTGTGGGTTCCTTTCAGGGTTTAAAGAATCAGTCTCGAGTGAAGCTGAACATTGTCAGATGCCCCCCAGTCACCACTGTGTTGATCAGAAGACCAGACCTCCGATACCAGCTGGGTTTTAGTGTCCAAAATGGAATTGTAAGTACCATCAACTGAATACTTGACAGAAGCCCCAACGGAAATGTAGTATTATAGCTGTGTTTTTTAAAAATCTGTTGTGTCTCCAAAGAAACAAGGAAAATTGGCACACTTAGACTCACTCATCTTTTCTTCCTCTGTAAATTTCTTCTTGAGATAAACTGGAGCCGATACAGGCTAACCACTTTTATTTAAAAATATAAAAGGTATCCCAGTGGTCAGATAAGCATTCTCTCTGGACCAGGCTCAGAGGCTCAGAGGAAGCTATGCATTCCAGTTCTGCCTCCCATACTCACTAGCAGTGTCTGAATTCTTAGTTCTTCCATCCCCCCTTCATCTTTGTGTGAGTGTACCTTTGGTCTTGTTCTAAGTCCCCTTTTCTTATTTCCTAGGAATCTTATCTGCTCCAGTGGGTTCAAGTATCATCTCTATGCGGATGACTCCCAAAACTAAATAGGTTTTAATTAAATAGCTTTAATGAAATAAAGCTATTAAGTTTTACTAGCTTAAGTTAAGACAACACTTAGACTTTTGGGACACCCTGTGGATCCATCCCTCATCTCTTTCTGTTGCTAGTTCCCACTATTAGAAACACACTTAACACTGCAGAGTATCAAGGAAAATTTACTAAAGTAGAGTTCAGAGGAATTGAACATTTTGGGCAAAGCTGACTCCACCCCTCTTTGGGAAGAGGGAATACCTTCTACCTTATTCCCCCTGAATGAATGGGTAGCTCCCAGGTAAGGCTACAGGGAGACCACAGTTTGTTCAGACCGATGCAGACGTTCCATCACACCATCCATTGGCCACGTGACTTCATGTTCTTCTTTTTGATAGGCTTTCCCTCAAATGTGCGCACAAGTTTCTCACCTTTAATCTGACTGTGCTAGGTCACAACTCTGATCACTTAAAGCTGGGAATTTTAACCTGTGGAAACAGAATTTCTTCCTTGTTTCTCACACCACCTACAATTACCTGTATTTGCTGGACTTATTTCATCCATTCTGTTTATTTTATGTGGCTAAATTATGGGCTTATCCACGATAAAAAGTTACAACCAATTCTTTAAAATTCAAATTTGTAATAGCCTTTGCTATAGAGAATCCTGTCAAAGGCATTGTGAAAGCCAAGTTTAATTAAGTTAAATTCATTATCTCTCAGGAGGTAGTCAAGGTGTAGTAAGTAGAGCAAGCCTTAATTAAAGCCAAAAAGATCTGGATTAAAGTTTTACCTACATACGCTAGCTTATGTAGTCAGTTGATTTCCCAGCGCCCAAGGCAACTCTGTAAGGTTATATGAATTGTAGGAATACCAACTTGTATTGATAAAGGTAGTTTCCTTACCTGGAAGTTCCCTTCTTTCAGTGAAATCACAGATCTAGTCTTCATGTCTAGTTCTCACTTTATCTACACACTTATTTACTTTCTCAAAACATCCTGGTATATTAGACAGGTTTCATTTCCCCTCAGAATTTTTTTAAATTTTTCTCCAAAAATATAGTTACTCAGTTATATTTTAGTGATAAGCTATCCTGCTCTGTTCTACTATGTTCTTTACTCATTAGCAAAACCTGTCAGCATAATATTGCTACTCTAGAGGAATGCTTGCCCCTGCAATTTGGTTTTGAAAGGAGCAAATAAATCAATCAAAAAAAAAAAAGCTACATAGCATGAGTCATTTTTTAATCCATATATTATTTCTGGAATTTTTTTTTAGAACATTAAAAAAAATTCACATTTCCTTCTAGTACCAGAAAATGTTTAGAGCTACACTGGGTCAGTCAAGGAGATCTGGGAGAGATCCAGGGCATCTAGCTGCCCTGAGGACTGTTTTTGACCAAGAATCAATGCAAACAGGAAAATGTTCTCTATTTCTCAAAGACACATTAAGTATTTTGTTAGATGATCTCATTAAATGCTTATGCATTGTTTCCAATAAAGGACCATATTGGCCTAAATTGAATTGCCTGCCTTCCCAAAGGGAATGGGTGGGGAGGGAGGGATGGGGAGAAACTGGAACTTAAAGTTTTAGGATCAACTGTTGAGTATTGTTCTTGCTACTAGGAAATAAGAAATACAGGTAATGGGGAAT
>JAQQSK010006838.1:0-14249 GCA_028658325.1 Potorous gilbertii
TCCTTTGTAGTGGAGCTGGGGTGGAGCTCCAGCCCACTCTGGGAGTCTCTGGCTGAGCTGCTTCTGCCTCTGGCCGAGCTGCCTCAGCCTCTGCCGCAGAGGCCGCTTCCTAGGGGGTCCGAGTCCCGGAGATCCCCTGCTCCCCTCTCAGCCTGTCTCTCTCACTGACCTGTGAGTCTGTGGGTGGAGGGACCTTCGCGATTCAGGTCCGTGACGCCTGCTGGGCTCTGCTGGCTCCTCTCAGTGCCGCGTGGCCGGAGCGGGGGAGGGGAGCGCTCAGTCGGGCAGGACTCCGCTCCCGTATCGGGGCACCCCTGCGGTCGGTTCTTCAGGGCTCTCTGCAACGGAAATCTCCTTCACTGTGTTTCTGCGCGGCTTCCACTGCGTTTCTGCGCGGCTTCCACTGCTCCAGAATTTGTCAGGAGTTCTTTTTACAGGAAATCTATGGGCTGTGGGTTCGGACCTAGCTTAGGTGAGTCTTTCTACTCCGCCATCTTGGCTCCGCCCCTGAACATCAGTTACTGGAAGGACAGTGCTATCCTTAATAAAACAAATAGTTCTTGAGGAAGATGAAGAGTTACACTTTGGATATATGTATTGAGATTCCCTAGGAAACTTCCAGATGGACATTCAGTGGGCAGTTAATACAATGAGACTGGAACCCACAAAGAGGATGAGCTCAAGTCACACGGTCTTTCCGTTAAGCCATGCTTCTGTCACCTCAAGATGCTCTCTTAAGATCCCTCCTACCTTTAATTCCTATGATCCTATAATTTTTTCTCTCTAAGAATTGCTCTTCCGTTGTCTAAGACAGTCAGATAGAAATGGGAGCCTCGTCTAAATCATACGTGAGAGCTTTGTGGACCACATATTAACTTAGAAAACCACATATCAATACTATGTTTTTATTGTTTTTTATTTATTTTGTCGAATTATTTTCCAATTACATTTTCATCTGGTTCAGGCTGTACTTGGGAGTATTATGAGCCACACATTTCATCCCTCTAGTCTAAGATAGATAATATGTCTGACCATACCCACTATTTCTTTCCTTAACTAGAATGATCACTCATCATTGAAGATTCCTAGCATTTTCACTTTGCCAGCTCTTTCTTAATTATCATAATTAGGTCTAGAATAACAGCACCTCTGATCATTTTCTTTACCTTTGGAGAAAGAAAATTCTCCAGCAAGGAATTTATCAGATTATCTACTTTTAGCAGAAAAATGTTCCTCGTGAATTGACATCCTCATCCCTCTCCTCATCATTGTTGCCTTAACTTGACTTAATTTGCTGCTGGTGGTAAAAAGACCATTAAAAATTTGAAATTAATTCTCTAGCATTGATAGATACATAGAGGGTAAAGTTAATGTGATTTTTCTTTAACTTGTTATTATCGAATCATCAGATCTTAATTTAGGAAGTCTTAGAGGCTATCTCATCCTGTCTCCAAACCAATGAAGCAGTCCCTTCTTCATTGTCCCTGATAATTGTCTCACTGGCCATTTCTTGAACTCTACCATGTGTGAGGAGTAAACCATTTCATAACTCTTAGAAATCATCATCTTAGTTGCAGGTTTTCATTGTGAATGTTCAAGTGTTAGAGGAAAGAAAGAGAATCTTGATACAAATACAATTTGAAAAGTTGCTTCTGAATCCTTTAGAAATACTTTAAGAGTGGTGTTACTTGGGAAAATGGGAAGAAAATGAGAAGAAAGATGGCAGACCAGATAACATGGTATGCAAATCTAACTGGTAGGAGCCAAGTAGTTATTCTAGACAGGCAGATAGAATTCTCTGATTTTCAAGCCTCAGTTACTCTAATTGATTTCTGCATACTTGTGGATGGGGATCTGCCCTCTTCCATTTATTTTTCTCTTGACATGTAAGATGTGAAATGTTGTTCCATGCTTTTCTAATTTAAATGTTGCACATGTTGAGAATGGATCGTGCCAGGCATTTTAACTTTAGCCAAAAAATAGCACATTGTTGTTATTAGTGTTCATTATCTGGTTAGGGCCAACATTGTGTTGGAACCATACAGGAATATAAATCTAATTTATAGACATAGCCTAGTTTAGACATAAAATCCATGTGATGAGAAGGAAGTTAAGTTTCCATGGTGTGAACTTGTTTTGGTTAGTTTTATAACACCAGTTCTTTGGGCATACATCCTAAAACTTTGGGGGAGTGATAATTAGGAGGGGGATTGTATGTTACTAAAGGCTCAAAAGCATTATTTTGCAAAAAAATTTCTTAAATAACTAGGCCTTCCCAAATTCTGTTTGACCCCCAAATTTACATAGACTCCACCCTGTTTACTGGTGCCAGACCCTCTTCCTCCATAGGTTCCCTTCCTTTAGTGCTCTCCAGTTCACTAGTCTAAAAGAACAGTTTCTTCACATACAGATTCTCATGAAAAATCATAAAATAAGTATTTCCTAAACCAAATGAGACCAGAAAGAAGCAAAGCATATTTTATTTTCAATTTAGCTTCTGACTGATTCTCATAATTCCCAATCTAACTTGTTTTAAAATTTGAACAGATGAGCCAGTTTTTATTTTCATGTTTGTTCTTGATTTCTACTCTCTAATACTTTATCATAGTGGAGAGCTGAATCTGGGTTCCCAAAAGCAGTGCCAACATAGTGCATTGCCTAGTATTTCCTACTCATTCAGTCTGAATCAGTAAGCATTTGTTAAGATGCTAGAGATACAAAGAAAAGCAAAAACTGGTCCTTGTACTCAAGCTTACTTTCTACCAATGGATTCATGAGCTGACTAGACATCCTCCAAGTTCTGCTGGCTACAACACAGACCTCCCTTCTCCAAAGGTTTTTTAGATGTACCAGTCATTTGAGGACCAGCCTAGCTAAGTAATCAGGGCATCAGACAAAAGTATGGCCTACCAGGTGACAAATGTTTTTGACTAAAACAGCTCACAAAGACTTTTTACACGGGAGAGCAGGAGAAAGTAAAGAAAGGTTGAAGGTTGGGAGGAAGGGGGAAGGAAAGAAAAAAAGGAAAGGGAGAAAGGAAAGAAGAAAAGGGAGAAAGTGAGGTCTTCCTGATGCCATGCCCAGCACTTTATCCACTGTTTCACCTACTTTCCACAGTTGTGATATGTATAAATGAAGGAAGTACCCACAATGATGAAAAGGAGTTAAGTTGATCTTAACATCAGAATCAAATTCTTATTTGAACCCAACCATTATATAACATTGCACTCCCATGATTAAAAACTTTCAGTGAGATGCTTTTGATTGTGTAATAAAATACAAACTCTTTCACCTGATGTGAAGGGGGAAAAAACATTGTACGGTGCATGGTCTTGAAGTTAGGAAGACCTAGGTTCCAATGTTGCTTCAGACACTTGTTAGCTGTGACCCTGGGCAAGCCCTTTGACCCCCTCAGCCTATATTCTTTACCTCACAGGATTGCTGTTAGGTATAAAATGTAAAACCCTTGGCAAATGTTATAATGCCCTATAAATATGTAAGCTATAATTTAGAGACCTTCACTCAATTTCAATTTCACTCTGAAATTTGTGTCATATAATGGAAAGGGCTTTGGATATGGAATCAGAAGTCTTCTGTTGGCATTCTGATGTGGTCAATTCTTTCCTGATTTGGATTTACTCAGCCTCTCTCAGGCTCAGTTTCCTTATCTGTAAAATGAAAGAGTTAGACTTGGTCACTCAAGTCTTTGCAGCTTTTAACCTTATCGTAATCCTACTGTTCTGGCTTTATTTCACATCATTCTCCTTCATTTATCTTTTGTTCCAACCAAATTTGTCTACTAAATGTTGCCCATATAGCCCTACATTCTTTTGCCTCTGGGCTTTCCAATGAAAGGCTCTCTATTTCTCATCTTCCCTAATGCCTGCTCTTATTTCTCTTCCCCCCACCCCATCTTAAAGGGTTTTCCCCCTCTTTCTTAAATTTTTTTAGAGTTCTTTTGAGATCTCCTTTGGTTGTATCACATTCTACATGACTTCATTTGTACATGTCATATTAGTTTGTAAGTTTCTTGAGGGCAAGAATTGAGTCATTTTTCATCTTTGCATCCCCAGCACCTACTGCAATGTCTTGGGTTACTTGTTTTTCTTTTGATGCTAACAGTACAGAATTTCCTCTGGACTGGCCGGTGCAGAGCAACTTTCAGAGTGTGTCTGTGTCTTTCTGGGATAAATGTAAATGTCTACAGTGATTAAATTGATTTTTGGAACCCCAGAAAGGCAGTGTTAGACAGCAGCTTCTGTGGAAAAAAGAGTGGAGCATTTTAGTGGACGCAAATTCTTTTTAAGTAAATTGTGTGATGTGGCATCTAAAGAGTTTGTACATTTATTCTATGACAATATGGAGGCACTGGAGGTTTTGAAGAGGGTATTAATGTAATAAGACATCTGCTTTATGAAGAAATGATTTTTTAAGTTGGGTGTTGAATTTATGAGACAGAGGAGAGATTAGAGAGATCAATTAAAAGCCTATTACAGTAGTCCAAACAAGAAGTCATGAGGACTTTGCATAAAAATGATGGTCATTTGAGTAGAGGCAAGGAGGAAGATATGAATGTGGAGTTGATTGGATATGGGAAGAGACAGAGAAGACTCTCTAAGTGGTTTTAGCCAGAGGATAGATCTATGGGGGTCTGTA
The DNA here is from genome assembly GCA_028658325.1 of Potorous gilbertii. Classification (NCBI taxonomy): domain Eukaryota; kingdom Metazoa; phylum Chordata; class Mammalia; order Diprotodontia; family Potoroidae; genus Potorous; species Potorous gilbertii. The sequence continues at coordinate 4,657 of JAQQSK010006838.1, forward strand.
AACTTGAAAAAACATTCATTACATCTTTATTTCAGTGCAATTGGTTTTATTTGTAACCTATGTGTTTTATTTTATTCATTTAAAAGTATTATACTGAAAAGTGGTCCATAGGCTTTACCAATAGGATCCATAACACAAAAAAGGTTAAGAACCCTAGTTCTAAGATGATCCTACGGTTATGAATATAATTTCCAGGAAGGTGGCAATATCCTTTACAGAAAATTCAAAGTTCAGAGAATGCATGAGTTTAAGATGGGGTGAAGATAATGAACGGCATTTGGAGAGGGTGAGTTTAAGTATCTATGGGAAACCCAAGACAGATATCCAACAAACTGTTTGGAGAGAGATTTTGGTTGAATGTGTAATAGATTTGATAGTAAACTGCATTGTTAATAAATTCATGGGAGCAGATAAGATGACTAAGAAGAAGAATTTAGAAAATGAAAAAGCACAGGAAAGAGTCTTGGGGAGCAGAAAGTTACCCCTAATGGGAAAGGGGTAATGAAAATGAAAAGTTAGCGAAGAATACTGAAACAGTGCTGAGACAGGTAGGTGAAACAGGAGAGAGCCATGTCATTGAAACCAAGAGAAAAGAATATTCAGGAGGAGATTATGTGTAATAGTTTAAAAATAGAGGGACTAAGGAAAATGAGGACAGGGAAAGTCCTTTGGATTTGTAGCCAGGAGATCATTGGTAACCTTGATAAAAAAGTGTCAGTGGTTAAAATGATTCGAAATTGAAAGTCTAGCTGGAGATGAAAGGTTAGGGGATATATAGGATGAGAGCTTAAGGAGATAAAATCAAGAGAAAAGTGGTGCGTACATGCAGCTATGGGTGTGTTAATTACACGTAAGATCTAAATATATTTATAGGCAGCAGAAGGAACCAGTAGATGAAAACATATTGCAGATGAGAGAATGAGTGATTGAAAGGTCAGACCCTAGGAGAAGAAATGAGATTAGATCAAGAGCAAAAGTTGAGAGGCCTGCTTTGACAGTTTGAAGGATTATCTCTTTCCTCAAAGACTGCAGAGGAGGAGGGAATGGATGAAAATATTAAGAGAATTTTTGATGGTCAATTTTTCCAGTAAATTAGGGTATGAGGTTATCTGCTGAGACACAAGGAGGCAAGATGGAATCACCAGCAGTTTAGTGATAGTTCAGTTTTAATAGATAAAAGTACCATAGCCTTCTCTTTGCCAGATCAGTGTGGTTAAAATCAATTACTGTCCCTCCTGTTCAGTATAAGTCTCTTTAAAGTGGTTAGTTTTGCCATATGATGCTTAAGTTCATATATGGCCATTTTACATATTTTATTATGGTTTCAAAATTAAATATATACCTATAATTGCATCCAAACTTAATCTCTCTTTTTTTAATAGACTGAGTCTAATTATTCTTTTGATCAAAGATCTATGCCTGAAATTCTCTCTGGCCCCCACTGTAGGAGACTTCTACAACATTAACCATCTGTCAGCAAGCTTTGGAGGGGCAGGATGTTTCAATAATTGCCTTCAAATATCCTAATGAGATTTCAGGCTTGATGAAATACTTGTGAATAGTACTTTAGGGAAATTGATCTTTCTATATACATTGTTGAATTCCAAATTACTGTATATTAACACATCTGTCTCTTGCCTTTTTTTTTTATTTCAGTACCTACTAGAAATGAAAAGCTTAATCCTACCCCCAGAACATATTCTGAAGAGAGGAGACAGTGAAGCAATCGCCTATGCTTTCTTTCATCTTCAGCACTGGAAGAGGGTAGAGGGGGCTTTGAATCTTTTACATTGTACGTGGGAAGGCAGTAAGTAATATTCTTTCTTTGAAACATTTTCCTAAAAAAAGAACATGAAAAGATATTAAACATGTTTTATCCAGATTGCTTATGATGAATGATGAAAATTTGCATTTATATAGCTCCTTTCATCTCTGATCTCCAATCACTTTAGAGACATTTAATTAATTAGACTCACAATTCCCCACTGAGGTGAATATTATTGTGATAATGCAACCTTTAAAGAGAGAAGAGAAGTTCATACAATCATGAAGATGAAAGCTTTCATCACCATTTCTTTGCAAACATGCAGTCAAAGTATAAGAAGCTTTTGTCTCTGTGCCGTAATAGGTGGTATAGAGTACATGTACTCTCTTCATATATAGTTTTTCCAAGGTAATTCACCAAACAACACCTGTTTTGCCATCTCACTGCTGGGTCAGCTGAGTGCAGAAGAGCTGAGGATGTATCTATATACAGGCTGTATATATTCATCCATTCAGTAAATATTTATTGAACTTCCTACTGTTTTAAGAGACTGAAGATGGGTATACAGAAAGAAGGTTCCCTATGCTTGGAGTTTGACTAATCTAATTGCGGAAGGAAAGGCATACATATATGAAAATTAAATAAAAGAAAAGGCTGCTTAAAGTATCTTATGAATAATACTCCCACACATCCAGTGAATATGGATAAGAGTGATATAGAATGAGAGGACATGAATAAGTTGTGATCTTCCACTGTTAAGATTACCACATCAGTGGAAATGCCTTAGATCTAGCAAAGTACACATGGTAGAGACAGCAAGAACTCTAGGGACTAAGAGGTTGGAAAAGTAAGTGTGCTCTGTGGCCATGAAGTAAGGCTTCATGGAGGAGCTGCGATGTGAGCATGACTGAAGAAAGGATGGAATGTGACTAGGTCAGGTTCTGAAGGGAGTGAAATGCAACATCAGATGAGCCAAGGCTCTAAAATGAAAATGTATAAATGGGGTCAAGGAAACAAGGATTCATGGGAGATTAGATTGGAAAGGTAAATTGAGGCCAAATTACAGAGAATCTTGAATGACAGACTTTAAAGGTTTTTATATTACCATATAAGCAACAGAGAGAATCATGAAAGGTTTTTGAGCAATGGAGTAGCAAATCTGAAAGCCTATACTCCAGTTTAGGTTGTCTGCTTATTAGATATGTGACCACAAACAAGTCACTCCATCTCTCTAGGGTCAGTAGTTTCAATATGTAAAACAATGATAATATTTGTAATAGCTATCCTATAAGGTTCTTGTGAAGAAATGGCCTTGTAACCCTTAAATGGTATTAAAATGTGAATTGTTATCAGAGTGGTAGGTTTTTAAAACTTAAGTACATATAAATATACCAAGTAGATTGCAATATACAGAAATCAGTGTACTGTTTTTTCTTTCAGAAAAATCTGGGAAAAGTCATGGTTATGTCATGTTCATTGGAAACGTAGTACACTTCATTGAAATTTAAATAGTCTTTCAGCGGCCACTTCATTTATTTATTTATTTATTTATTTACTCAATCCTCTTCCCCTTCTTCTCATGCTCCAAGAATGGAAGGAAAGAAGGAAAATGTAAAGTGCTTAAGGGCTTGGACTGTTTCATTTTTTGTCTTTGGATTTCCAGTGTCTGGTATGTTTCCATGCCCATAATAGGTGCTTAATAAATATTTTTTGAATCAAAATTAAGAAAAAGTTTTTGAATAGGTATTAGAGGGTAAACTGGAAAGACATGAGACTCAAGCAATTTAAGTCTTCTTTTTCTTTTCATTGGGCACCAAGATAGAGTGGTAAGAAAAGAGTTCCCTTGGAAAGTTAATATTATCTAGTTAACATAATTTACTTCCAGAGCTTGAGGGTTGTGGATTTTATTGCTGGTTCCCCACCCCCACCCCCCCACCAATAATGTATTTCAGGTGTTATCCAACCTCAGAAAATACACCTGTGAGTGTATAAATGCTCCCATCAGGTTGTGGGGTTTATTATTGTCTATATTTGCCGTTCTCAAATATATGAGAACGTCTATAAGAATGAGAAAAAAGGAATTCTGACCCATCAAACCATTTATCAGATAGGTTGTGGAAGGGACAGAAAAGCCAAGATGCAGTATGTAAATGCTTGAAACCTAAATAAACAGATTAATTAAAATATTTAGTGCTAAATAGTGGTCTTGCTTTAGTTGGGAGTCTTAGATGTTTGATGGTAGTAGGACAGGGAAATACAGTGATCTGAGACTACAAACTACAGAAAAGAATAGAGAGGTGTGGGAAGGATGTGGTATAATTAGGGATAATTGAAATAGGAATAAAATCCTATTGGGAAAATTAAATACTATAGTATCCCTAGGTTGATATTACTTAGTTCCATAATAAAAAGATAACAAAAACTACCAGACCATTTCTGTGCAGGTGACTCTCAAATTTACTGATGCAGCCTAGTCTCTCTTGATATCTCATCTTTTACATCTGACTTGTCCAATTGGACATCAGTGTAGATATCATAAAATGATCATGTCCAAAACTGACTTCATTATCATTCTTCCAACATCCTCCTCTTTTCTTAACTTTCCAGTTACTAGAGAGGGCGATGCTGTCCTCCCAGCCACCCAGGCTCACAACCTCGTGTGATTCTTCACTAATCATTCTCTCCCTCCCATCTTCTACCAGTTATCAAGTTTTCTGGATATCAGCCTCCTCAGCTTTGACCAGCACCCTGCCACAAGCCCTCTGTACCTTATGCTTAGACTATTTCAATAACCTGATGGCTGGTCTCCCTGCTTCAGGCCTCTCCCCATTCCATTCCATCCTCCCTCCACTCAGCTGTCACATTGTATTTCCTGAACACATCAATACCCTATTCATTAAATTCTATTGGCTTCCTCTTACCAAATATAAAAACCTCTATTTGACTTTTAAAGCCCTTCACAACCTGGCCTCCTCCTCACTTTCCACTTTAATTTTAAAAAATTAAATGAAATATATTATTGGGAGGAGAGGGGCAGCTGAGTTTTATAGATGGGGCAGAGGAGTGTTTCTCACACAGATAATTCAAGAACCCACGAGGATGGGAAATATTTTGGACTTAGTTTAAGAGGCAACAAGGTATAAAGGAAAGGGCAATGAGTTTAGAATGAGAAAACATAAGTTTAGATTCTGATTCTGCTACTTAGTCCCTCTGGGACCTTGAAAAGTCACCTGAGCTCTCAAGTGCCTCATTTGCAAACTGATGGGATTGGACTGGGGGCTCTTTTAAGATCCAGACATATCTAAACCCTCTGGTTACTGGATAGCAAGCAATCCAGGTAACTGAGTTTCTTATTGTTATAGTTGTTAATGCAACATCCTAATTCAAGAGTGGAATCCAGTAAACATCTATGTAAGTGCCTATTACACAAAAGGTATTTGTGTTTAGGACTGCCAAAGCCTAGAAATCTATCACACAGGCATTTAATTTAAAAAAAAAAAAGGGAATCTTTGTACATTTTGGATTTTTAAAAGATAAGATAAAAAAAGTTAGTAACCTATAAGAAGCCTGAAAATAATTTTGTAAGAGCTAGGCAAGGATCAGAAATTTCAGGTGCAAGCCCAGCTGGCAAAGTAAAGACAATTTTGCAGGAGTGTTAGGGGAAGGAATTTCTGAAAATTGGAAGGGCAGTCCAAATGAGATCTGAGAAGCCCACAGAGAAAACCTGGCCAGCGAAGTATAAATTCAAAATTAAACTGTCAAAAAACTCAGAGGGACTGACACACTGAATGCAAGCTTTTTTCCTTGGTTTTTAATAAGAAGGTGCCAGTCATGTGAACTGGACAAGTTGCTACTACATAAAATAGTGGTTATTTTTTAGAGTTTTCTTAGCCACATTGACAAGAATAATATGGATAAATCACTGGGCCTACAGCATTTACCTAAAAATCTTGAAAGAATTCAAGGATGAAAAGGCAGATAGGGCAGACATTTAGATAACAGCTCATCATTGGCTCTCCAGTAAACCTTCAGACTGATTTGTTTGTAGGTAGGCAGAGAGGTGACTGGTGACTTTAAAAGTGATTAAATGTGTAGGAAGGAAGGAAGAATGTTTTTATTAAGCACTTACTATATAGCAGGCATTATGCTAAGGGCTTTATAAATAGTACCCTATTTTATTCTCACAAAAATCCTGGGAGGTAGGAGCTGTTGTACATTTTGTAGGGGAGGAAACTGAGGCAGATAGAAGTTGAGTGACTTGCCCAGGGTCATACATCCAGTAAATGTCAGCAGCCATACTTGAACTCAGGTCTTCCTGATGCAAGGCCCCACTCTCTATCCATCTCATGCCATCTCTGTACCCACTGATTTGCTGGGGTTTCTGGTTACATCTGCAAATTGATATAATACTCTCAAGGAGTAATTGACAGTAATTGATAACTGATACCCTTTTGACCAAAGAAAAGAGTCCTGGAGCCATCCTCAATTCTTTCTTAAGGATGTTGTCTCAATCCACAGGGGGAGCCAAAAAGGCCAATAAAATACTAGGGCTCTTCAAGAAGAAAGAAGTGTAGTACTAGAAGCCAGACAGAAAATGGTAATCTACCTTTCAGAAAGCATTTTCCTTTTTTCTATAATACATATGTTTCTAATACCTTTCTTAAATACTATTTGCAATCCTGACACCGAACCTCAAGAAAAAAACATGAAAGAACGAGAGAAAGCAACTTAAAACGATTGGAGAGACAGGTTTAGCAGGAAAGGAGCTTTTGAGAATCCATAGAACACGAAAGATTATGACTGTTGGGTAGGAAAAAGCAAAGCCTGAGAGGAGATACAATCGAGACCTATAAAATAGACAAATAAATGAATCGATTAGGTTAACACCTCTTTGTCCACTAAATCTCAAAACATTTAGAAAACCCTTTGAAAATGAAACAAGTTAAAGTCAAGACAAATAAAGCATCTACTCCCTTAACTTCTGGAAATCAGTACCTTCAGTAGTTTATTAAACAAGGGATTAGATAATTTTATGAATGACAAATCTATAAATAGCTACTTAAGAGAGCCAAGGATGTATATAAGCTTTAAGGCTAGAGTCAAAAGAGGTAATAACCACTCCCTCCCTTTCCATGATATTTATGGCCATTTTGGCAACATAATTCAGGCCCACTATGAAACTTGTTCAATTCTTAATTCTAATTTTCCCTATTCTCTTCTTACATCTAATGACTCCAGTTTTAGAAAATAATTTTTTTAACAAGAACTGAGAAATGTTCACTAGTTTAGAAAATTTTAAAATCATAGTTTCATAACACTTTGTAATTAAAAAACTTTCACACATGTCATTTGGTGTAAATGCTAACTTTAAATCAGTTCTCAACCTTTTAATGTCATGAACTCCTTTGGTACATTGATAAAGGGTTAGAGACTCCTCAGATTGTTTTTAAATACATAAAATAAGTAGGATCACAAAGGGAACTGTATTGATAATTATTAAAACACATTAGAAACAAATTGAGGGACTCCTCAACTTAAGAACCTTTGCTAAACATATGATCTTATGACCCTGCTGCATTTGAGATATAACATAGCACAAGGGGACTTCGAATACCTTTATTTGCAGAATTCAACACTAGAAATGATGCCATTGCTTGACATGGCAGAGGCAGAATGACCACTGGCTTTGATGGAAGAAGACTGATGTTCCTATTTTGGTGTTGCCATAAAGCTTCATAAATGTTGACAAGTCATTTCATCTCTCTCAAATTCAGTTTCCTTATTCATAATATGGTAATATTAGGGGTTGTACTACATTCTTTATTGGGTTGGTATAAAGATCAAATAAGACATTAGATAAAAAGCCTCAGATAAATATGAACTACTAGAAAACACTTGTTTTAAAGTGTATTCATCATGAAATGATTTCACCTTGACTGTGAGCTCCCTTAGGGCAGTAACTATGCCTTATTTTTGTATGTTCAGTAATAGTTAGCATAATGCATTATACATAATAGGTACTTAAATGTTTGTTGATTAAATGAATGTGATCTTGAATTTTCATTTAAAAAGCTGTTCCCAAAGGCACCGTAAGAGAGTTCTACAGTTTATTTTTTAAAACAGCTATCTGTATACCAGGCAATCTAGCATGTACCTGAATTACTGTCTTTGGGCTTGCCTACCTAATTAATATCTAGCTCAACTAAGTTCCCTCCAGTAATGAGGAAAATTCACTGACATTGGTCCCTTCTGTGCGCCATCTTCGGAAGCTGGGAGATGCCAAGTTTCCTTTAAGATCAGTTGAAGCACATGTGTGGTTCTCCTTTCATGTCAGAGGGTCCCATGATGCCTTCTGGGCCCTTCTTTGAACTTGCACTAGTTGCTTGCAAGTGGTTTTTTCCTTTTAGGGGAGCTAAAGGAAGCTGCAGTTCATCCAATCAACCACTTGGTGGTGTATTTTGACATCTCTTGCTTCCAATGCAAAAAACTCATTTTTAGCCCAAGTCATGTCACCTCTCCTTTAGAAACAATGCCCTTTTGCTGCTTTTATTTTTGAGGTCAGTAGCAGGGGCTTATTTGACCGGAGGGAGGAGAGAGGATTTTTTTTCTTTAAACCTCATCTTTAAACCTCACCAAATTTCCCCAAATTCCCACATAATAGTGATTGTTTTGGTGAAATGTGTACTGTCCAGAAGGGGATTTCAGATTCTGGTCACAAGTTGTGGTTGGTTTGGGTTTTCTTTCTTAAGGAATGATTGCATTAGGATAGCTGTCATTCCATGGCATCAAATCATTTCCTATTCATCAGATAGAAGATTAGCTTCCATTTTTAATAAAATTTCAAAGTCCAGCTGATGCATGACTGAAATTGCATGGGTTTGAAGCAGATGGCTTTTTTTTCCCTTTTAAATCTCAGTTCTCCACCACAAATATATCAACATTTCAGAGGTTTCCAGAAATGTTTGATTCATCACTGCCCCGGCCTCTGAAATTACACAATATGTTCCTCAAAGTCTGCATAATCACTAAGGAAAGAAATGTTTTATTTATAAAAATTTTATGCTGTGTTTTTACAATGTAACTTAGTTCATTAAGCAGCTGCCACCTTATCTGAATTATACTCATTTTAAACATTCTAGGCTCTGGTTATCCTCATACACACACCATTGCAAGTGTGACCAGACTATATGTTCTATAAAGTATATACGTAAATGAGAAATCCCATTTGTAGTGGCTTCCATTTAAAGTGGGATTATACCTCATGAAGCCCTCCTTCAAATGTGCCACCCTCTTTGCCCAATTTACCAGGTTCTAATGCTGATAAACCATTATCTCCCTAATACTTCATCTGTTCAAGGCTTTATTTTTATAGTATTTACTTTATTTATATAATAGCACTGTAGTCTGGTGGCCAGAAAACTGAACTTGGATTTTGGCGATCTGGTTTCTAGTTTCTTATTCTCCAAAGGCTAGTATTTGACCTTGGGTCAATTCACTTAGCTTTCCTTTGTTTCTTTTTTTTTTTCCATTGAACCAAGTGGGACATAGTCTTACTTTCCTTTTGGGAAATTCTGAGACTTCATTAAAGTATGTTGATCTTGAGGGTTTTGTTGGGGGTTTCTTAACAGGAGGGAAAAGATGCCGTGAAAGGATCAAGCATTAATTTCCTTTAAAAAAAATAGATTTTCTTTTGAATGGGGAAAAAGATGACCCAGTTTTGATAATATGAAATTCTGATTTTCCTTTATTGTGTCTGAATTTGATGGTAAATGACACTCATTTGTAAACTCCAACTGAACATTAAAACTGAAACATTAAAAGTTTATAA
>JAQQSK010006840.1:0-14248 GCA_028658325.1 Potorous gilbertii
GTGCATTGAAAGAATTTGTAGATGCTACATTGGTTCAAGAGATAAAGAAATTGCCCAGTTGGGAGCCATCTAGGAGCGGTTAGTAGAGAAGCAGCTTCTAATAGTAATGACAACAGAAGAGGAAAAGGAGGAAGAGGATGATGATGATGATGATTGCCTGTGGTGTTACATTCTCCCATTTGCCTTATTATGAAGTAGATTTTTTACAATACCAAATATGTAATTATTATGAGTAGCTAAGTTTGGATAAACTGAAATACACCAGCGTCAGAGGACTCAAAAACTAAAGGGGTGAGTAAAAGGAATGTATTCCCCAACTAGAACCTTAAAGAGTCTGAGTGTAATTTCACCACCATGGGGGCAGGCTGGGTGAGTTAGCCATCTCAAAGGAGAATATCTGCTGAAATAACTAACTACATTGTAGGTGGTTATACCCAGAGACAAGACTGGTAGGGAAAAGAAGACTTTTGCCAGGTCACTTTGAATTACAGAATTTAGGAAGAAATAATTTAGTACAATCCATTCGTTTTACAGATGAGGAAACTAAGTCCTTTGTTTCTATATCTAGGAAATAAAAGAACTGAGCTCTATGGTAATTCAGGTGCCATTCAGCTCTAAATTGCATGCCTTTATGAATTGCTGCACAGTAATTACATGTTTTATCAGAGAAGAATTTTCGTCTCACTCGAGTTAATTTCCAGTTGCTAACTGGCAGAATGATTCTGTCAGATTAAATCCAAAGTTTGGGATGGAGAGTTGATAAGGAGAAAGAAAAAGGGAAGAGCAATTTGTAAGTGACTTTGTGATGCTACACTAAATTGAAATGCCTAGGTGCTAAAGAATAATCATGTTATACACTTCATGGCAGGGTTCCCTAGTATGCTGTCAGTTCTTTGATGTGTTGGTCAGAGTTCTAATACCAGCCTTTTTCATCCTAAGAATATTCTATGACTGTTGTCCTTTCCTGTGTCCTCTTGGACTTGAAACAGAAACACTAGGTAATTCAAACTCCTTGAAGAGGGGGCTGAACCCTTGCCACAGAGCTAATTTCAGAAGGTGAAAGAGTATCACTGCAAACTCCCCAGCTGTTTTTATTTATGAAATGACCTTTCATTCTGTGGCATGAGAGGGGCTTCAGTTGATCTGAAATGATCATAGAATTATGGGCTTGTGTCTAGGTTGCAGGAACCTTAATAATAACTGACATTTATATAATTTTTCAGAAGTTTACAAAACATTGTACACAGATCATCTTTCTCAGGTGTCATGACAATACTGTCATGTATTGTAGGTAGGTACAATAGGTATTGTTGTATCCATTTTGCAGTTGAATATGAGAGAGCTTAATATGTTTACCCCATAGTCACATATCCAATAAATATTAGAAGAGGGATTAGACATTGAGACCTCTCTGATAATGAACCTGGCATTTTTATCTACCATGTATCACGGACTCTTTTTCTTAGTACATCCAATGCTTACCTTAAAAAAGAATAGATTTTGGAATAAGTCTCGGAGCTTGCTGAGTTTTCCCCAATAGAAACTCTTGGAAAAGAAAGTGTCCACAAAGGGTCAATGGGAGATAATTTGCATGGGATTATGTAGAATATAAAAATATCCTCCCCTCTCTCATGGAATACTTGGTCGGTAATCCTATTAGAAACAGGAAGTAAGTGGAAAAAGGAAAGGAAATGAAAATGACCATGAAATAAAATAGGTCCATGCAGATAGCAGTTCTGTGAATTGTTAAAGCTATAATATCGCATAAAAGGACTTAACAAGCTAACCCCTTAGTCTGCTATATGTTGGTACTTTCCACATGAAAAGAGGAAGAGAAATTTAGAATGAACAGTACTTAATAAAAAATAAAAGTAATCTGGGATGTCAGAAAATACACCCAAGCTACCCCTTTATAAAGAGGGGAGATCTACAGGTATTATATATCACAGGTGTTTTCAGGCTTTTCAACGTATTGATCAGTTCTGCTAACTTAAATTTTTCCTCTCTCTTTAAAAATACTGTTTGTCCTATGGGATAGTTCTTGGGGAGGGGCACTTGGGATTTTATGATGATGTGAGAAAAAGGCTATAATAATAAAAATATTTTTAAAAAGGTAAGCTGAGAATTGCAGCTTCTGGGGTCACCAAGATGGTAAATTTGTGGCTCATTGGAAACTGTTTCAATGCTTTAATATCCAAACAATGAAATTCTGTACAAGATGTAAAGTCATTAGAGTGAAATCTTCATGTAATAAAACAAAACATTTCAAGGTTAGGTAAGAATCTTATGAATTTGCACTGGAGAATTTTAATCCTTAGCATGTCCATTCAGCACAGTTTTTACCCAACCTGGGGAAATCAGCATAAGCTCTCAATTCACAGGCTTGTTTGGGTGTACTTAGGCTATGTAACGTCCACTCACTTAAACACCTCCTGAAAGGAGTAGTAGATGTGGACTCTACCTAGGCATAAAAGGAATAGAAAGCTGATAAAGGAGATGAAGGGTTTTGTTTTGTTTTGTTTTGTTTTGCAGGGGTTGGGGGAAAGGGCAGGAGGGCAAAAAAAAAAATCCATATATTTTGACAATTCTAGACTCACTCACAACCCCTTTCCCCTCTACTCCCAAAACTGAAGAAGTCTTGCTGAACACATCTACCCCACCCCCACACAGCAAAAAGCCAGTGAAACTAGACATCACATAAACAAGAATGAGAAGAATCAGTGTGGTGGAAATGATGCCAACTCCCTTGGTCAACCTTGAACTCAAAGGCTTCTTTCAGGGCAAGGAGTCAAGCAAGAAAATTTCACATTTCTTAGGTACAGGAGGCTGAGCAATTCTTGTACCTATAGATATGCCAGAATTCAGTTCTAACCAACTTTTAAGTGCACATTGTTAAGTTTCCATTCATTGTTACATTTTCAGTGTGAACATTAATACCTCAAAAATCAGCATCTTCAACGCTTGCTTAATTGTTTTGCTAACTGTCTACACTGAAGAGTTAAGAAGTCAGACTAAAAATTAAGAGAATATGTAGATATACTGTTCTGGTTTGTTTGCCTTTCCCTAGACTCCAGTTGTGAAATATTTGCTAGTATACTTCTGGAGTACACCAGTTCTCTTGACTTTTCTCTTGCCACTGGACTCAGATAGCTCTGGAGGAGAGTGAGGCTCACAACATTGCACAACTTTGTCTTAATTAAATCCAATCATGCATAAGTCAAGACATCACACATACTCTTGATACCTTTGATATTCTTTAAGAATGGCTAAACAATAGTGTTGCTCCATAAACATTTCCTGAGTTCAGCAGGAGCTCAGTAGAAGCCTCAGAGAATGAAGTCATCAGCAGACTAAAAGAGAAGCACAATTCATTATACTTTAAATAATTATGTTCATAACACAATGTAAAAAAATACAACTAAATTAAAAAGAGGCATTTGGGTCATTTGAGAAAGCTTCCCTCCGCTTTTGAAATGAATTAAATATTTGACTTGCAAACACTACAGATAAGCACATAAAAGATACTAATAAAGGAGTCATTATATAAACACAATTACATGAACAGAAAACTGAAACTAAATATGTCATGATTATACATTATTATTAATATGAAAACTTCAAAATAGAAAGCTTGCTTATTGCATGAAATCAATAATAACATGATCAAAACTAAGCCCAAGGACTAAATATTTTAGGAGAACTTAGGAGAAACAAATTTGGAAAAATTGAACAGAATCATATGGTCTATGCCTCTGGTTCATCAAATGAAGTTTTAGAATAAGAAATAGCACAGAATAAGGCACATCAAAGGAAAGAGGAGGAAGAACATATAGTAGAATGTGAAATTCACTTCTATTAAGTTCATTGTTGAAAACTGAAGGGATGATGATCCTTAATAGCAGTCAGCAACAAGAGGGCTGCTGGGTACATTGTTGTAGATGTTACAGTGAAAAAGGTCTTGAGCCAGAGGGAGATGAAAATATACCTCTCTCAAGAAGGGAACAATGGAGCAGCACTCAGAACATTTGCAATGGGGAGGATGAGAGAATTTGTGGTGGGAGACAGAGATCTCATGATGGATGTCTGGGAAAAGATGAAACACAAGAATGATTTTTCTTAAGAACTTAAAATCAGCAAGCATGACTATTTAAAATCCCAAGAGATCAAAAATTAATCTTGAACCTCTCTTCAGTGTAGGTGGTTTTCTTTCTTTTGCCATAAATTTTTATTGGATCTATCAATAAAGGATACAATTTGTTATTGTTTATTATTAGATGTTACATTACATTTGTAGTTGTTACATTACACTTGTAGTTGTTACATCAAACTTGTAGTTTTTCCTGATACCAAGACAATCCTACATACTTGGCCTAAATCAAAATCTAGAAAATATTTCAAAGGAAGTCATGGGACCTATGAGCTATGGATGAAGAGGGAAAGCATAATTTAACATTCAAAAATTACCTGATGCCCATTACTTTCCTTCCCCCCCCAAAAAAAGAATGTAAATATCAGATTCTAAGAAATTATTAAAGAAAATTTCCCAGATACACTAAAATAATAGGGCAATGTGATAATAGAAAGAATCCACTTACATTCTGAAACTTCAAAGTGAAAAAAGTTCTAGGAATGTTATTGCCAAAATCGAAAGCTACCAAATAAAGGAAAAATCACTGCAACCAGGATGAAGGACATAATTCAGGTACCCAGAAGTCACAATCAAGATCAACCAAGAATTAGCAGCTATCATCATAAAAAAACAAAGAACAGGGAATAAGATATTCCAAAAGGCAAAATCTAAAGGTCATAATCAAGAAAAATTTACCCAACAAAATTGAATATAATCTTACAAGGAAAAGAATGATCTTCAATAAAAATAGAGGGTCTTCACACATTCCTAATGGGGAAAAATAGACAGAAGCTAAATAGGAACTTGGGAATACTAATATGGAAGTAAAAAGGAAAAGGTAAATAGTAGTAACCAATCAGAAATAGCTTTATAAAGATGAACCATTTACATGTCAGGGGATGCTAAAAGGATTCTTTTAGAATTCGATGTCTCAAGGGATTAGAGAAATCATCAATTGAGACAGAAGATCTATAAATGTATTTTAATTGTTTTGTATGTATTGTAGTAAAACACAGAGAGAGAGAGAGAGAGAGAGAGAGAGAGAGAGAGAGAGAGAGAAGGGAAAATTATACAATAAGGGAAAGTGAGAGGAAAGATAGAGAAACTTGTTAACACAATCCATTTTCATAACTAGAATTATATACAGACATGGAGGAAGTTGTGGGAGTTGGATTTATGTGAACTTCACTTTCATCGAAACTGATCAGAAGAAGGCAGAATATGCATAAAGAGTTTGCTGTAGGAATAAATTCAAATGAACAGGAATACATAAAATAAAGGTAAGAGAGTAGAGAAGAACACATAAGGCAGGGTAGATTTAGGTTTGGAGTAGCCATAAACAAAACAGACCCTATGCTTAGAGAAGAGATAGTAAAGATATTGAAAGGGGATTAGGGGGTGGAAGCAGGGGGTAAAAACTTGAAATGAATAGTCAAGGAAGGGCATAAAGAAAAAAGTATAAGATAAAGGGATGGAGGGAGATAAGCTATCATATAATAATTGTGAATGGGAATGGGATGAACATAAACATTCACACATAAAAAGAAAAAGAATAACTGAATGTATTATAAACAAAAAGTGTTGTTTACAAGAGATACATGAAATATAAAGAAACAGAATTAAAGTGTTAGAGAAAATATTTAATACTGCTAATAGCTGAACATATCAAAGCAGGGATAAAAATTATGATTTCAGAAAAGGAAACAGTATAAATAAATTTAATTAAAAGAGATAAAAAAGGAAACTATCTTTTACTTAAACCTAACATAAATAAGGAATTGATTTCAATACTTAATATTTAGAGAGTAGCATAGCTTCCAAAAAAGTAAACAAAATGAATTTTGTGAGTTTTTCTTACACATTAAAGTAACCTCTTAGTAGTTTGACTAACATAGCACTAAATATGAAAATTAATTCTATTAAACATCATTTTTATTAAATAGACACAATCTTATAAGGAGTATTCTACAACCCGCCAATTTTTTAAGTCATCATTTTAAAACATTTTAGAGTAACATCTATATATCTGATAAATACCTTGATAGATTGACTACCAGATCTTTTCTGCATCTTGTAGTTATTTTGAATATGACTTCCATTTCAATTTTTATTCTTTTTAGCAAAGCAATGTGCAATGTACAAAACGGGTAATGATTCTGTGAGGTTTTCTCTATAAGCAATCACATTTTTAACAAATAGGGCGGATTTGGTCTTTTATTTCCTTCTCTTGTACTGATATTATTACGTCTTTATATTTATTAAGAAAAAATCAGTTACCCTTTGACCATGATCATTTGAAAATAAGTTTCAGATATTATGAAAGTTTCAATTAATATGTCTTATTAAAAAAAGGCTACCTACATCTTGGTAAATGTCATTGAAATCTTGTTTGTTTGAAAAATTTCCCTCTATTCAGAAAATCTAAAGATATTTGAGTCCTATTTTCCCTTCCTACCAGATGGGGAGTTGGTCATTCTATACCCATTAATTAAGAGTGAGTTTCATTCAGGTCCTATATCAGCTTTCTTTTTGTAACAATGAGTAGGCACTGCCACCCCGAAACATGAAGAGAGTGACTAGAAAAATAAAACGGTGCAGTTCACAAAGACAGAAAATATTTGGATTGAAATCAACATACAATGTAGTTCATCTTTGAGTGGTTTCTCCTATAGAAACTTGAAATGTGATTCTACTGAAATAGCTTATTTGAGCGATTATGTTTCTGTCACTGCACACCTCTGTAAACCTTGTAATGGTCTCAAAGACAGGCCTTTGATAAACATATGCTTTTGTGTTATTTGCTGATTGGTGTTGTTGGAGATAAAGTACTCTGTCACTCCAGGCAGGTTATATAATCTGCAGTCTGTAAGAGCCACTAGAAAGTTTTCCACTACCATGTTCTTTCCTTGTTCATAATGCTGAGTGGCCTCCTTAATATCATCTATATTTTATTAAAGGTTTTATTCTCAAAAAATTGGTTTTCAGAAATACTTAAAACAAGTCAGAATTATATATATATTATATATAATTATTATATAGAGATATATACATCTCAATAAGCTTTAGAGTCTTTGGATGTAGCTATAATTATGCAATTTCACACCATGAAATGTCATACCATTTCACAGATTTTGAAATGTAAAAATGTAATGCAGACTAAAACTCAAAATTAATAATTGGCCATCAAATTTGAACTAAATCTGCTATCAACATAACATTCCACCTCTTGTACTTGAAGATATCCCTCAAACACACCCATACAGTGAAAGTAAATATTTTCTCATTAATATGATGGCATTACTAGAATACAAAATGTAAATTGTAATTGCATTTTGAATTTTGCCATCTTAACAGCCTAAATTTAATTTTAAATGGAGATAAATTCAGTTAACATTAAGGGTTTTCCTTTTGAAACATCAGATGATAAACTGTAAGCAGTATCAAACCATAATTATTAGAGAAAATTACATATTATAATAATATAAAGAATGTTGCTTGTATTTTTCTGATCCGACTGGAAGCATCTGAAATTTAACAAATGTAACATAACCATGGGAACACTGAATAATACTTATTATGTGCCAGGAATTGTGTTAAGTGTTAAAGATACAAAGAAAGGCATGAGAGTCTCTTATCTCAAAGATCTCATGTGGAGATATGTCAAACAACTATGTACAAGCAAACTATGTACAGGATTAATTGAGCATAATGAACAAAGAGATGTAATTAAGGAGGACTTGGTAAAGTTTTCTTTAGATGGTGAATTTTTAGATGGGTTTTGATGGAAACTAGGAGGCAAATTTGAAGAAAGAGAGATTTTCAGGCATGGGGGACAGCCAATTAAAATGCAGGGAGTCAGGATGTAGATTGTTTTATGAAAAACAAAGAGGTCAGTATCACTGTATCCAAGTGTATGTGGGGTTGTTGGTAGGTAGGCAAGTGATCTTGTGTGTAAGATGTAAGAATAAATATCATGCCAACAGTGATGTCTCTAAATTTTGGAATATTTGAAAATCAATATAGACTTATTAACTCTGATCAATTATAATGTTAATGTAAGGTTAATGGTGGGTAGGGGAAAGAGTTAAGATCTTTCCCACCCATTAATAGGCCTCATTTGTTAATTTCCATTAATGCACTGGGTCAGAGAGGTTGTACCCCCAGGCTCTGAAAAGTGAATAAATACTCTGAGGTGAGGTTTTACTTTGGGACTTACTCATTCCAAGTGTTCCTTTGGCCAGACGAGACACTGGGTAGTTGTTTAATGAGCCCTTGGCTTTGAAAACTCAGATGTTGGTGCTTCTCTCTCTGGTAACTGTATATGTGTGTAGTGATCACACAGTTTGATATGTCTATTGATCTGTGATGTATTGCTTGTGGTCAGACTGGAAGTCCTGTGTGATGGTCTTTATTTTCCTGCTTATATTTTCTCTGTATATGTGTTTGATTAAAGTTATTTTTGGCCCCTCAAAAGCTGATTTCCTTTTATAAAAGCATATCTAAGACCCTGTACAGTAGACACTCCTGTGTATACTGGGGTCCTTACTATTGCATCAGTCAAACAATACTTTATGAATTCATGTGCAAAGCCCTAACACCTATGTACATGTGCATAGTTAAAATGTATTCTGCTCTCCTCCATCTCTGGCAGTGATGAATCACAGGGAAGAGGGTGCTCCATTCAATTACCATGGACCTTTATCATTATTCAAAAACATTTTGTTACCTGTAAATACACACACATGTACATATAGGTGTGTGTATAACGTATGTGTGTATAGCTGTTTATTCATATCTATATCTACCTACAAGTGTCCCAAAAGTCTTAGCAAATTTTTAACATTAGGAACACACACACACACACATATGTAGGTAGATAAATCTATTTCTCTAGATATCTGTAGCTATTTGTGTGTGTGTGTGTGTGTGTGTGTGTGTGTGTGAAAGCAAGAGACAGAGACAGAGATGTAGAGACACAGGGAGAGAAACAGAGAAAGACACCGAGAGAGACAGAGTCAGCATCCCTAAGGCTCTTTTACCACTGAGGCCAGTCAATTCTCTTCCTTATTCCATCTTCTGTTCTCTTCATTTACAATCCTAATTTCATTCATATTTAATGCACTTTCCAACAAGACCTCTGGGTGGGAGACGATTATTCCCACCAGGAGTCTGTCATTTATCACTTCCATTATTACCACTTTTCATTGCTTTATTACTAAGTTCACAAGCTGCCCCTCTCCCTTATGAACGTGGTCCTTACAAATTAAAAGTACATATTCACATCTATCACTGATTACTGAGCATATGAGGATAAGTCATTTTAATTTTCTTTATATTGTTCATTCGCATTTTCTAGTAACTTCAGCAAGCAGCAGAAAATTGTAGCTCTTTCAATACCTATGTCCTCCTATCAGCCTCCTCAAGGACCGATTTAGAGTATTCCTAGAGTACTGAAGTCCCTTTCTTTCTGTTGAAAGATTTCCTCATATATGTCCAGAAATGTGGTCAATACAGAGTGCCAGAGTGTTGATCTAGCCATCTAATCACCTAAGATTTTCTTTCCTTCTCATCATCCTTTTTCATCTCATCATCCAGCCTAATCTTAACTACTGCAAATATTCTGAGCTAAGACTTCTCAGGCTGGGACAGTAATTCATGCCTGGTATTAGAATAAAATGAGATACCCCTAGACCATAAAACATAATAAAAATAAATGTACTCACAATAAAATACTAAAAATAATATGATTTATTAATTAAAATGGATTCTACTCTCTTCCACCTCCGGCAATGATAAGCCAGAAAGATGTTCCCAAGGGAAGGGAGTGTTGCATTAAATTACCAGTCTACTCTGTGTCCACAGACTGAACTTCTTATGTCTCAGGCAAAAAGGAAGTCATGCCACCACTTCAAGTCCTTGTTACCTGGATCAACCAAATTCCAAGGAGGGTCTCCTGATCCCCTTAAAGGGAAATAGGACTAGACTATAGAAAACAGATGTTGTTTTTCCCATAGACATCTAAGCCAAATCCACAAAATAAGTTCAATAAAAATTAGAATGTAGTAAGTATATAGAGAAGTACAAAGCATTGTAAGATTGGGACAAGGTTACTGGCACAAGCTAGCTACTAATGATCTTTGTAATATTTGTGAAACAATTTCCTAAGGAAGTGAATAGTTTAGCCCAGGAGAATGTTTGTCTTTTTTTTCTTTTCTTTTTTAATTTTTTAGCAGGAAGAGGAGGGGCTAAAGGGGAAGCTCAAAGATCCATTGACATATTTCATAATCAGAAATTAGAGTGGAAGATTACAAAAGGCAATCTAAATAATTTAAGCCTCCTAAGGTCTCACCTTCACAACATGAAGTAAACATTAAATAAAAGATTTTTTCTTTCATTTTCCAGATAAGTGCCTGAATCCCTGATTATATTTTTTTCTATACACAGAACTATGACTAGAAATTCAAACGCCTGAGGCAAATTTAGCTGAGTAGAGGGGGAGAGGCAGTGGACAAAACTGGGAAAGTTACTCTTGAATCACAAGCCCCATTTAAGCAGGTTCTCAATGGCATTGCCAAGCAGAGTGAGGTGAGTCAGAGACACTACACAAGTCCTTGTTGGTGAAAATATTCAGATATCACCTTGAAGAGATCAGAGCTACAGAAAGGCATTCTACCTTGACTGATACATCTCAACAATGCCTCATCAATCTGAGTGCTCCCTATAAAAAATGAGGAGTGAATTCAGGGATCCAACAAGAGCCTGTTTGCTTCAGTTGGAATAGGGAAAGCTCATCCCCTAACAGGTCTGACCTGTGTCTTTGGATCCTGGTCGAGAACATCAATTTTAGGATGCCCTGGAGGTAAAAATATCAAGCACTGGACATAACTTAAAGGAAAACAAGTTCCAGAAGTAGAGGACCATAGTATGGTTGCTTGTGAGTGAAGGTCTGGGATCATGTGAGAGAGTGAGGTATGGCTGCAGGGAAGAATTACAGACAATTCTCTCTTTCCATAAGTGAACTTTTCTGCTGTTCTTTAGTAAAGCAATTTGTACATAATTCAAATTGAACACAGGAAAGAGGAGGAGGAAAGGAGGCAGAAAGGGGTTTGTGCCCATGGAGGAAGGAGACTGGCACACAGTTCAAGGACATGTGGAGGTCAGGGACAGAGAAGCAAAAACAGAGGAGGAACATACAGGAGTTGGAGTCAGCCACGTGTGAGCCTGGCCTAAATAGATAGGAAAGATACATGGGGGCAAATATGTGGTGACTAGACAGGGAGAGAGACAGTAGAAGACGGGTGAAACATGGGGCCAGGGACAGATACACATACTCAAGAACAGAAGGAGGATGGAAGACAGGTCAGTGGGTGGAGCAGGGTAAAAATCTCTGAGCATCATAGATCTCAAGCTAATCAGTAGTGGTGATCTTTCCCATATATTTTTTTCTGTGTTGTACTTTCACTTGGATTTTTTTTAAGTTGATGTGGGAGTCCAAGGATCATTGAATTGAGGGGCAGGAGTGGAGAGAGGTAAGCGAAAGAATGGTAAAGTTAACATAGGTTTATTTTAAAGTGGATTTCTTTCAGAATTCTTTATATAAAGTTGAATTTATGTAATGTAAATATATGTAAAGTGAGAACTGTCTGTGTTCTCCCACAGATGTCAATGCCCTGAGGCAAAACTTGGGTCTAGCTGTTACATCTCTGTGTGTATAATGCAGATTCAAACTGCATATTTTTACCTCTTTTTTTATCTTGTATACAAAAACTCTTTATCAGAGAAATATTTTTTTTCCCATTCAGCCACTTTCTTCTTATCCCAGATGAATTTATGTTGTCTATGCAAAGATTTTCACTTTGAAGTAAAGAAAATTGTCTATTTTGCCTTTCGCAATTGTCTTTGTCTCTTGTTTGGTTAAGAATGTATTTTTAAAATTTATTTATTTAACTTTTAACATTCATTTTCACAAAATTTTGGGTTCCAAATTTTCTCCCTATTTCTCCCCTCCCCCCAACCTAAAACACCGAGCATTCTAGTTGTCCCTATCTCCTATCTGCCATCTCTTTTAACATTCCTCCCTTCTCTTGTCCCCATCTTCTCTTTTGTCCTGTAGG
Source organism: Potorous gilbertii (assembly GCA_028658325.1). Lineage (NCBI taxonomy): Eukaryota > Metazoa > Chordata > Mammalia > Diprotodontia > Potoroidae > Potorous > Potorous gilbertii. The sequence continues at coordinate 12,244 of JAQQSK010006840.1, forward strand.
GCCAGACAACTTTCTATACCCCATTACCTGTATTTCATATTTTCTAGTAGTAAGAACAATACTCAACAGTTGTTCCTAAATCTTTTACTTCCAACTTCTCTTCATCCCTCCCTCCCCACCCATTGCCTTCAGGAAGCAAGAAATCCAATATGACCATATCTGTGTAGTTTTGCAAATGACTTCTATAATAGTTGTGTTGTGTAAGACTAACTATATTCCCCTCCATCCTATCCTGCTCCCCATTTCTTCTGTTCTCTCTTTGGATCCTGTCCCTCCCCAAGAGTGTTGATTTCAAATGATTCCCTCCTCCCACTGCCCTCCCTTCCATCATCCCCCCTCACACTGCTTATCCCCTTCTCCCCTACTTTCCTGTATCGTAAGATAGGTTTTCATACCAAAATGAGTGTGCATTTTATTCCTTTCTTTAGTTGAATGTGATGAGAGTAAATTTCATGTTTTTCTCTCATCTCCCCTCTTTTTTTCCCTCCACTAAAAAGTCTTTTGTTTGCCTCTTTTATGAGAGATAACTTGCCCCATTCCATTTCTCCGTTTCTCCTCCCAATATATTTCTCTCTCACTGCTTAATTTCATTTTTTTAAGATATGATCCAATCCTATTCAATTCAATCTGTGCTCTGTGTGTGTATGTGTGTGTGTGGGTGGGGGAGTGTGTGTGTAATCTCAGCAATTACCCAAATACTGAAAAGTTTCAAGAGTTACGAATATTGTCTTTCCATGTAGGAATGTAAACAGTTCAACTTTAGTAAGTCCCTTATGACGTCTCTTTGCTGTTTACCTTTTCATGCGTCTCTTCATTCCACTGTTTGAAAGTAAAACTTTTTTTCAGCTCTGGTCTTTTCATCAAGAATGTTTGAGAAGGGGCAGAGTCAAGATGGCGGAGTAGAAAGACATACATTTGGTAGCTCCGAACCCACAGCCCAAGGATTTCCTCTAAAAAGAACTCCCAACAAATTCTGGAACAGTGGAAGCCACACAGCAACACAGTGAAGGAGATTTCCATTCCAAGAGCCCTGAAAAACTGATCCCAAAGGTCCATCGTGCCCCGGACAGGAGTGGAGCCCTCCCCTGCCCTGGCTGCACAGCACTGAGAGGAGCGAGCAGATCCGAACAGGCATCAGGGACGGAATCTCCAGTGGCCTCGAAGGTCCCTCCACCCACGGACTCGCAGGTCAGTGAGAGAGATGGGCTGAGAGGGGAACGGGGTGTCTCCGGGATTCAGGCCCCCTCGGGAGGCAGTGGCAGAGGCAGCGGCAGCAGCAGAGGCAGAGACACCAGGCTACCAGAGGCTCCCAGAGCAGGCAGGAGCTGGGCAGCAGCTCCATTACAGAACATCTCTGCATAAACCCCCTGAGGGAACTGAGCCTGGGAATCGGCCCTGCTTCCACCTGAGAACCTAATTTAATCTTACCCTGAACAGCAGTCAGGCCTGCCACTGAAAGCCCTGAGGCTGGGGAGCAGCATTTGAATCTCAGACCCCAAGCACTAGCTGGGCAGATCTAGGCCAGGGGTGGAGAGGACGCTCAGAAGTCAAGTAACTGGCTGGGAAAATGCCCAGAAAAGGGAAAAAACTAAGACCATAGACGGTTATTTTCTTGATGAAAAAATGATTCCAAGCTTCTTCTCTAAGGAGGAAGAAAAATGCCTACCATCAGGTAAAGACATAAGAGTCAAGGCCTCTGTATCCCAAAGATCTGAAATAGATATCCCATGGGCTCAGGCCATGGAAGAGCTCAAAAAGGATTTTGAAAATCAAGTTAGACAGGTGGAGGAAAAACTGGAAAAAGAAATGAGAGAGATGCAAGAAAAGCATAAAAAACGGGTCAATACCTTAATAAAGGAGACCCAAAAAAATGCTGAAGAAAATAACACCTTGAAAAATAGGCTAAGTCAATTGGCAAAAGAGGTTCAAAAAGCCAATGAGGAGAAGAATGCTTTCAAAAGCAGAATTAGCTAAATGGAAAAAGAAGTCCAAAAGCTCACTAAAG
>JAQQSK010006841.1:0-14248 GCA_028658325.1 Potorous gilbertii
GGTGCTATTTTCTTCAGCATTTTTTTGGGCCTTCGTTATTAAGGTATTGACCCGTTTTTCATGCTTTTCTTGCGTCTCTCTCATTTCTCTTCCCAGTTTTTCCTCCACCTGTCTGACTTGATTTTCAAAATCCTTTTTGAGCTCCTCCATGGCCTGAGCCCATGGGGTATCTATTTCAAATATTTGAGATACAGAGGCTTTGACTCCTATGTCTTTACCTCATGGTAACATATCTCGTTGTCCTCAGAGAGGAATGGCGCAATCCTCTGGTCACCAAGAAAATAACCTTCTATGATCTTAGTTTTTTTCCCTTTTCTTGGCATTTTCCCGTCCAATTACTTGACTTCAGAGAATCCTCTCCACCCCCTGGCCCAGATCTGCCCAGGAGTGCTTGGGGTCTGAGATTCAAATGCTGCTCCCCAGCCTCAGGGCTTTTGGTGGCAGGCCTGACTGCTCTTCAATGGGAGCTTATCTGCTGGTTCTCAGGTGGGGGCAGGGCTGCCTCTCAGGCTCAGTTCCCTCAGCAGGTTTATGCAGAGATCTTTATTAATGGAACTGGGGTGGAGCTCCTGCCTGCTCTGCAGGCCTCTGGCCAAGCGGCCTCTGCCTCTCCCGAGGTCACCTCCTCCCGAGGGGGTCCGAGTCCCGGAGATATCCCGCTCCCCTCTCAGCCCGTCTCTCTCACTGACCTGTGAGTCTGCCGGTGGTGGGACCTTTGCAGCCGCTGGAGATTATGGTCCAGGAAGCCTGCTTGGGTCTGCTCGCTCCTCTCAGTGCCGTGTGGCTGGTGCGGGGAAGGGGAGGACTCCACAGGGCAGGGCTGCACTCTTGTCCAGGGTACATTTGTGGTCGGTTTTTCAGGGCTCTCTGCAACGGAGATCTCCTTCACTGTGTTTCTGCGCAGCTTCCACTGTTCCAGAATTTGTCAGGAGTTCTTTTAAGAGGAAATCCATGGGCTGTGGGTTCGGAGCTAGCAAATGTGAGTTTTTCTACTCCCCCATCTTGGCTCCGCCCCCTCTCCATCTTTTTAAACTGTTTATATTTCAAGAACCAACGTGTCTCTAAAGTGTTGAAATTAATGTAGAATGAAAGGAAACTAATTGTACTTAATACCAGTTAATAGTTTCAGTTGCCAATTTCTTTTTCTGTTCTTTGTATATTGAAAAGTTCATATACGTCAGTGTATCTAAGTTAACCATATAAAAGAATAATAATATTTTAAAAGAGTAACATTGGACCCTTGGCTTTTCCTCTTCATTTTTTAATTCTGGTTTTAACCAACAGCTAAGAAATAAGGCATATTTCAATCCATGTCATAATAGAAAAAAATTGTATGTTAAATTTGAAATGCTTACTGTATATATTTTGCTTTCTTTCTAAATAAATTATAAATTCAAGATATGATTATTGTTCTTTCAATTTTTGAATTTATGCTATAAAAGGAGTTTTTCCATAACATAGTACAATAGTCAAAAGATTAATAGTTAGAATAAAAATTAAATTTAAATTTAATCAAATTAAAATTAAACAAATTTTGTTTACCTTGCTAATTCAGTAAGAGCTAACTTTTCAAATTGTGCTACCACGCCATGATGGTGTTGGTTGCTTTTTATCTCTTCTCTTCTCTTTGTAGCCTCATAAGATCTATTCCTTTTGAACTGGAGAAATGACTCCTCCTGAGCAAAGTTACATATTCCCTTCAGGGTCATGGCTGTACCTGGGATGGGTTTTATGTGTCATTGTAAAATTCTTGCCCTGAGTCCCTATTCCAGACTGTTCCCTTCATTGTTACTAGTTGATGTTAATGAATCAGTCAGACTAACGTAAGTTTAGGAGGAGATATTACTCAGGTAGTATAGAAAGAAGAGTTGTTTCATAACACCTCTCCCCAAACTCTGAACATTTCTCCCAACATTACACAGAGCTCAGAGAAATGTTGACTCAAGCTTAGAAAGTACATATGGCAAAATCTTTTGGTGGTTGCAAGTTCTTCTTTCATTTCCTGGGATTGTCACAAGTTCCCTTAGTAGTGATGTAGATTCAATGCCTTGTCCAGCCAGGAATCTGCCTTCTCAAATGGTATCTAGTCTCTTCTCAGCTCCTAATGCAGATACCGAAACCAGATACTGTTGACTTAGATGATGGTGCTGGGATGCCCATAGAAGATGAGAAGTCCACAATTCTCATGATCCTTTAATGTCTTGAATTTCTTTTCTTGGCATTAATTCACAGCCAGTTACATGACACAATGAACAAAGAACTGACCTTAGAATCAAGAAAATCTGAATTCAAATCCAGTCTAAGATACTAGTTGTATGATCCTGAGAAAGTCGCTGACACTCATCCTACCTTACTTTATATAGCTATGAAATGGAGATACTATTGTTCCTATCTCCCATGGTATTGAGAGAATCAGTTGAGATATTCAAAAGAAACTTAGCATAGTCCCTTCCACATAGTAGATATCTGATAACTGCTCATCCTATTCTATAATTCTCTCATGAATTTTGTTGTAATTATACAGAAATGCTGTTGATTTGTGATTCTGTTTTCATCCTAGAATTCAACTGAAGCTATTGTTTCTATTGGTTTCTAAACCAATCTTATAATTTCATCGGAAATATAGTGTATCTCTCCTTCACTTATAGTTCTCTACCCTCCTTTTTGTGATCACTACGATTTCTAGACAAATGTGAAAAAATGAAAGAAAAGAGGCCTTACTTCCTTTGTTCCTTTCTTCACTGGAAAAGCTACTGTTTCCCCATTGCATACAATTTTAACTTTTAGATTAAGACAGACACTTCCATCGCATTAAAAGGAAAGTCTTACTGTGCATGTGCTTTGGATGATTTTTGCATAAGCAAATGGACTTTGTCAAAGGCTTTTGCAAAATCTATTGATGTAATCTTGTAATATTGGCTATTTGGGAATTCAATATGATTATGTTAAATGTATTCCTATGGAAGCATCCTTGCTTCCTTCATATAAATCTAATTTGAACACAATGAATGCCTTTATGGACAGAATACTAGATTTTTCCAGGATTTTTCTTTTAAAAATGAATTTATATTCATTAAGTATACTGATTTCTAGCTCTCTTACTTTGCTTTGTCCTCTCCTGGTTTAGTTATTAGGACTATATTTGTCTCAACAAAGGAGTTTGTTAGGATTTTCTTTCTCAAGGTTTTAGAATAATTTCTGTGTAGGTTTCAATTGTTACTGAAAAGTTTGATGCAATTGTCATACATCATTCTGGAAAAGAGTGCTGTTTTCTTTTGTGGTTCCTTTCAAACCCGTCCAGTTTCCTTTTCTTATATTTATTTCTACTTCTGTAAATTTTGGAATTGTATATTTTGGTATGAGCAGCATCCTTACTGGTCTCACTCACCCAGTATGTACTGGCAGAGACAGTTTAGATTATCAAAAGTCAACTAAATGTAGCTACCCTCAGTTTTGTAGGATTAACCCTAAGATGATGGAGTTTTGAGGACTGTCATTTAGAAGTCACCATCCAACCTGCAGCTTTCATCAACCAAAAAGTCAAACTCTTCATTTCATTCTTCTCCACTGATTAAGCACTTGCAGTAAGCCAGGCACTATGTTACGCACCAGGGATACAAATATGAAAAAAATATTCCCTTCCCTCAAAGACTTTATAATCAAATAGGTGAAGGTGATACATAAAAAGATATTGAAAAGGATGGATGTGGGAGGGTTATATAGCACAAGGGCATTGTAGAGAAACTCAGAGATATGCCTTATTACTATAGCCAAGGGAAAAGTGAGAAATTCTGAGCTGAGGGCCTTCCTTAAATGAAGGTTTTGACCTTCATGAATCAACTTATAAATAGGAATGGTAGAGAGTTGTGAGAAAATAAAATTCACTTTTCAACTGAGACATACTGGTTTGTATTGAAATCCCTTATTTTAATTCTGTGTTGCCTTTTTATGTTTAAACATTTTCCTTGTTCCCAACATATTGTTGAATTTGACTTTCTAAGCAATTCAGCTAATTCTTACAATTTGCGAGTGAGTCCAACCTATTCATATTCACAATTACATCACAAGTAATGATATCGACAAAGATAAAATTAAGATGTAAGAGAAGCATATATTGAGAGGAGAAAGGGAGAAAAGGGATGGGACAAACTATTCCTTGTAGAAGAGATAAGAAAAATATTTTTCAATGCAGGAGAAAAGGGAGGAGGTGAGAGGGCAAAAGTGAAGCTTGCTCTCTTCACATATGACTTAAGGAGGGAATAACTTGATCACTCAAATTGGCATGAAAATCTAGCTTACACTATAGGAAAGTAGGGGAAACGGGGTCAAGTGGGATGATGGGGATGATAGAAGGGAGGGCAAATGAAAGAAAGGAGTAATTAGAAGTAAACACTTTGGGGAAGGAACAAAGTCAAATGAGAGAATACAATAAATGGGGGATAGGATAGGAAGGAAAGAAATATAGTTAATCTTATACAACAAGACTATTATGGAAGGCTTGTGCAAAATGACACATATATAGCCTATATTGAATTGCTTGTCTTCTCAATGGGGATGGTTGTGGACTGAGGAAAGGAGAAAAGTTGGAATTCAAAGTATTAGGAACGAATATTGAGAATTGTGTTGGCACACAATGGGGAAATAAGAAATATGGGTAATGGGGTATAGAACTCTATCTTGCCCTACAAAAAGAGAGAAGAGATAAGGGAAGGGTGGGGTGTGATAGAAGTAGGGGCACATTGAGGGAAATGTTGATAAGAATACAAGGTGTTATGGCTTGGGGCAAGGGGAGAGATGGGGAGAAAAATTGGAACTCAAAATTTTGTGGAAATGAATGTCGAAATCTAAAAATAAATAAATAAAACCAAGAATATCCATAACCTAGCATAACAAAGAAAGATGACTGCACATAAAACTGCAAAAAGTAAAGAAAAAAGAAACACAATATCAACCAAAGTATTTTTTAAGCACTTATTCTATATCGAGTCCTGTACAAGGAGCTGAGGCAACAAAGTCAAAAATAAAATTATCCCTCCCCTCAAGAAGTTTACACTTTATTGGAGAAAACAAGATAGATATATGGAAATTACCATAAAACATATACAAAGTAAATATATATTAATTCAAGGGGATACTAGAAACTGGTAGATTCAGAAAAGCTATTAAGTAAAAAATAGCATATGGGATGAGCTTTAAAAAAACAGTCATTCTAAAGTTAGAGTACAATATTTTATAAAACTTCTCTTTATCCTGAGGATGAATTATTAAACATGACGTACTTCCTATTAAAGTAAGTAATGCAGAGATGAGGGAGCATGGAAGACAACTAGTGAAAAGGCATAGAGATAGAAGATGGAATGACATGTTAGCGGAATAGCATGTATATTGGTTTGTTGGCAGTGTAGGGGGTGAAAAATATTGTGGAAAAACAGGTGGGGGCACGATTACAATGGACTTGAAATACCAAATAATGAAATTTGTCCTAGAACAAGGGTTATACACATTTTTTTGGCATTCTAGTGAAGCTTATCGATCCCTTTTCAGAATGACGTTAATAAACACATAACATGCATAGAATTACAAAGGAAACTAATAGTATTGGACAAAAGGTATCAAATATATACAAATATGTATCATGTATGCATATGTGTGTATCCATATGTATTTTATCTATTGCAGGACTCAGATGCGTATCCTAGAGGGAGAAGAGAGCTACCAGAAATTTTTGAAAAGGGGAGTACAATAGTCAAAGCTTTGCTTTGGTAATATCTCTTTAGCAGTAGTTTGGGAAGATGTGTTGGAGACATCAGACACTTGAGGTATGAAAACTTTTCAGGATGCTATTGAAAATATCAAGATCAACTAGGTTCGTAGCAACAGGAGTAGAGAAATGGCAATGGATGTTAGAAATATTATGGAGGTAAAATCAATAACACTTGGTAACCAACTGGATATGGAAAGGGCAAATTAGAGTAAAAAATAAAGTATGACAACAAGTATGCAAACCTGAGTAAGTGAAGTGATGGGGATACCTTCAAATCATGCCAGTCAGTCAATAATCATTTATTAAATGCCTACTACATGCCAGGTACTCTGCTAAGTGTTGAGGATACAAACAAAAATAAAATATAGTCCTTTCTCTCAAGGAGTTCACAATCTAATGAAAGACATGACATTCAAACTGTTATGTACAAACAAGCTATATAAAAGTTAATTTAGAAATAATGAACACAGGGAAGGCAATAGAATAAGAGATAAGAAAAGGTTTCCTATAGAAGGTGAAATTTTAGCTGAGAATTAAAGGAAGCCCGGAAGGCAGAGATGTGAGAGATGGGTTGGACGAAGATATGGAGTTCTGCTGTGGAATATATTGATTGAGATCTATATCTTCCCATGCCTTTCTGCGTGCTCCTGTTCTACCTGACCCTAGAAGACTTATGTGTCACCTCCACCACAGTGACCAGAGGTCTCCTTGTCCAAATAATAGCATATCAGGCATATCCATGCAGCCTATGTGACCCTGGTCTTCTTTGTTATGATTGCAAACACCATGGACAGTAAGGTTTTAGCTATGTAGTAGTCCCTTCCAGTGTGGCTTCAGCAAGGCCAAAAGGCCAGGAGGGATGAAAAAACAGAGGCCCTGCAATGTAAATGGGGCAGGTTTCAGATTCTGAATAAATATTTCACGCATTAGGAAGAGTCTGAGGCTTGAATAGCTTCATCATATGAAGAGATAAACAAAGGACCAGACTGCACTTATATTTCTGTCCTTAGCTACTCTTCTACATAAGATGCCAAATGTCTTTGATTTATATTTCCCATGTGTAAGAAATATAATTGAATTGAGACTTTTCACCATAAGCCAAGGTTGATTACCTTACTGAAAAAAAAATATTATCAGAGGCTAGAACTTTCATGAGGTGGGAAACCTCAAAGCTAAGGTTCTAAAGTAGTCAAAGAGGAAAGTTTTCTGTTACTACCACATTAAAAGTGATTTCCATGGCTAAAAGAGCATCACAGCTCTAGCTGAAAATAGTACTATATATGAAGGTAGTGTAATACTATCCAGCAAGACCCGTGGTTAAAGACTGTAGCTACATATCAAAGAATGAGCCCAAGGAGTCCAACACATCAATTTGTGCAATAGAAACATCACTTCCTGAGCAGAGCCCAGTAACGGAGCACCCTGCTTGACTCATTCCAGTAGCTACTACCTATAGCACAGTGGTTTGTCCAACCCTGTCTGACTGCAGCTCTCTAATGACAGCGTGGTCTGCCTAGCCTAGTCCAGAAGCAACAAAGGCTGGTGAGGAGTCAGTGCAACTGCCAAATTGCTTCCTTGAACCAGTTCAACAGCAGACTGACCAATTCAGCTGAGACTGAATGACTTCTATGAAGAGAAAGGCCAGCTGAGACACCCATCCAGAAAGGCTGCCCTTTCAGGAGCCAGTCAAGCAGATCAACAGAAGCAGACAATCATCAGCCTCCAGATCTAACAACAAATATTGAGTGTTTTTTGTTTTAGTTTTTCCAATTACATGTAAAATAGTTTTCAAGATTCACTTTTATAAGATTTTGAGTTCTAAATTTTTTTCCTCCTTCTCTCCCTCCCAGGTCCCTCCTCATGGCAAGCAAATCTGATATAGGCTATACACATACTGTCATATTAAACGTATTTTCACATTAGTCATGTGTTGTGAAATAAGAATCAGAACAAAGGGGAGAAATTACAAGAAAGAAAGAAAGAAATAGAAAATAGCATTCTTTGATCTACATTCATATTCCTTTATTCTTACATTTATCATAGTTGATTATCACACAATGTTGCTATTACTCTGTACAGTGTTCTCCTGGTTTTGCATGCTTCACTCAGCATAAGTTGATAGAAGTCTTTCCAGGTTTTTCTGAAATCTGTGTGCTCATCATTTCTTAGAATATAATACCAATCTACCATTTTCATATACCACAACTTGTTCAGACATTCCCCAGTTAATGTCCATTCTCTCAATTTCCAAATTCTTTGCCATAATTAAAAGAGTAGTTATAAATATTTTTGTACATATAGGTCCTTTTCCCTTTTTTAATCATCTCTTTAAGTTATAGACCAAATAGTGGTATTACTGAATCAAACGATATGCACAGTATCATAGTCCTTTGGACAAGGTTCCAAATTGCTCTCCATAATGGTTGAATCAGTTCTCAATTCTACCAACACTGCATTAATGTTTCAATTTTCCCACATTTCTCAAATATTTATCATTTTTGTCATATTAAGCATTCAAATAAGTGTGAGGTGGTATGTCAGATCGTAACAAACTTAGTGAGGACCTTCTGAAGAAAGAAAGAATATAGAGGCCCTGAAGTTCCTGAGCTGTAAGTTGCCTTAGCCTTATGTATTCCCTATATATGTGCCTTAATACCACTATACTTTGAATTTAGATCTGCTGTTTTCCTTAATCTCTGGGCATATTTGTGAGAGAATGTGCCCTTGGACTTGGGGCAAATGTTTTGTTACCAGTATTATTGCTGTATCATTTGAATAAATATGGTTGCTAAATAACTGGGTCACCTGTATGATTTTTAAGGGAAAGTATACTGGTGGGAGCTCATGAACTACTCTGTGGAAGACATTGGGACCCTCAAAACAATAGCTGCCATCCCTCTGAGGTTCCAATGTACCAGTTCTAGTTCAAGTTGGAGAATCTCAAACTGGATGTCCCAAAAATATCTTAAACTCAAAATGTCAAAAATTGAACTCTTTACCCTCCCCCTTTCTAAATCCCTCATTACTGTTCAGAGCACTGTCATCCTCCCAATCACTCTGGCTCAAAACCTAGGTGTCATTCTTGACGCCACATTCTCTCTCCTCCACCTCTCCTTATTCAATATGTTTCTTTTTTCCCCTTGGTGGATTTTTTAAAATTGTATTTATTTTACTCTGAACTTAGAAAAATAAGCATTCTCGGGGAAGCTGACTGCATTTAGGAGACAGAGCCCAAGTGTACAGGACCTGACTGCTGTGGTTCAAAGGCTTCTCCAGCAGATGTAGGACAAGTTTCAGATCATATCAGACCAGATAATTGGTGAAATTGATGATATGAGCAGTCACATTGATGATCTGGAGAAAAACATTGCTGATCTTGTGACCTAAGCAGGGGTAGAAGAAATAGAAGGAAAAAGCAAAGTACCTGCTACACCATAATAGTTAAAGGTTTTGTCAATCATTCAGAGTGAATTCTGGAAAATGGTTTTGTATTTTTTTTATGAGCCAAGAGGTGAATGAACAGCTTTTCTCAACTAACTATTATGTGTAAATATTTTTTTTCTATAACTTGTATACCTATAATATGCAGTTTAATTAGGTTTCCAGGTGATTTATTTTTTGATTTCTTGTACACGGTAGTTTCATAATATATGACATTAAATGTGTAAACATTGGTTAGTAAGCTGAAATTCTGACTACTCTTGGCTCAAATTTTAAACAGTTTTTAGTGCATTTATTGTCAAATCATTTGTTCCTTTTGTAGTAGATTCAGTTTAATAACAAATTGCTATGAACATTTTTTAAGAAATGCCTTAATTTTTTTCAACTGTTAATTAGATTCTCTTTATGAAGTAAAACACCTAGAGTCCGTGGTTTGTAATTCTCTGTACAAAATTACTGTTGTACTAATAATAAATAAATAGTATGTTGACCAAATTTTTTAAAATTTATTCATTTATTTATTTATTTATTTTGGGGTGTTCTGCAATCACTACCAAAAAACTTAGACTTTTACTCCCTCCCCACCAATCTCCCACCACCCCTTCCTTCATCAAGACACTATACAATTCTATATAGGATCTACAAATACTTTCCTATTGAATATTTTTTCACTATATTCATGCTGGGTAGATGAACTAAAATAAATGGAAGAAATCGTATAAAAAATTAAAACAACTCATGCACACACATACAAATATGATCTGCTACATTTTGCAAATGAATTCCATAGTTCGTTCTCTGAGTGTGGAAGGCATTTTGTCTTAGAAAACAATTGGTAATTTTTTTTTTAAGGTCTTGCATTGTTACGAAGTTCCAAGTCTACCAAAAAAAAAACCTCTCACACACTGTGATCGTTGCTGTGCACAAGGTTCTCCTGGTTCTGCTCTTTTAGCTCAGCATCAGATCATATAAGTCCTTCCAGGACTCTCTGAATTCTTCTTGTTCATCATTTCTTATTGTGCAATAGTTCTCCATTATATTCATATACCGCAACTTATTCAGTCATTCCCCAATTGATGAGCATTCCCTTAATTTCCAGTTTTTGGCAACCACAAAGAGTGCTGCTATAAATATTTTTGTACATGTGGGATGTTAGGGGCCAAGCTCTGGACCACCTTCAGGTGCTAGGATTGCCCTTCGGGAGCTGGCTCTGGCCTCAGGAAGGAACATGGGAAGGGCTCTGGCTGGGGATACAAGGGATTGTCGGGGAGGGATCAGAGAGAGATGCAATCAATAAAGTGAAGTGCATTTGCCTCCTCGGGTGCTCTCTGTAGTCATTTGCTCTCCCCCACAGGAAGGGTTCCCCTAGCACATGGTAGGGGCAGGAGATGTCCAAAGACCCGGGAAGGGTAAGTACAAGCGACTGCCTGGGGTGGGGGGAGGTTTCCCTGTGCATTTGGCGCCCAACAGGGGGCGACATTAAGGAGATACCACCTGGCCTCCCGTTATGGGAGAAAGACTACACAGCCTCGCTGCACAGCAGTGGGAAGCTGGAGGGATATAATGGGTCATGGAAGTAGTATTCCATTGATCAAGCCCGAGGATAAGGCAGTGCTAGCATGTCATCTTTATAAATTATGCAAAAAGGAAGGGATGTGGCCTCATATAAAGACTTGTTGCCGGTGGGCCAACAGATGGCCTCTTATGCGGACACCAACCCTGGATTGCTTGTTGAAACTGATTTTGTACAGGGTGGTAAAAGCAGCCCTTGTGGACGCCCCATGCCTGACTCACTTGGACACTTGGGTGATACAAATGGGAGACTCCCTAGTGGAGATTTCCTATGAGGAGTTGAGATCCCCGCCTACCGCCCCCCCTTTTTTTTATCGCTATCCCTCTTTGGAGCATTGGCGGTCAGGGAGCCCAGTAGACAATTATGACCAGATAGGACAGAGAGGAAAGAGGGATGTGGCACAGTCAGAAATTCAACCAGGAAATACATCTGGAGTTGTCCCAGGGCCTAGATCGGTGGCAGAGTTACAAATTCAGCAGCCCAGAAAAAAAGATTGCAGGAGTAAGTCCAGAAAAGCAATCTTATACAAGGTTTATTTACAAAATGCTAAAGAAACAGGGTTGCTCGGTAGGCCCTTCTCAAAAAGGATGTTTGTTACACAGTGCTAGAAAGTAAGCCAAAGTTATAATTTGTGCAGAGAATTTTTGACAATTTTTTCTCAGTTTTTGGACTCCTTTTTCATTGTCTGTATATGTGTTCTGTCTTTACATGTTCTGTGAGCGTGTATTTGTGAGTTAATATGGTCAGGCGCAGTGTAGCTGGAATTTGGAATGTTATCTCTTTTCCTCCCCCTCCTCCCTTCTCTTTGATGACTGCAGCATCAGGGAGGGGGATGAAAAAAGATAAAGGGAGCAACTAATCTTATATTATTTAGTTTGTATGATTGCAAATGCAGTTTTACATAAGAAGTGCAAGGAAATAATATATGTGCAGTTTTAAAGGGGCTTTGATCAAAGCCCACTAGGAGAACAACATGGATATGAAGTTTAAGGAAAGCATGAAAGTTTTGGAAATTATTGGAAGGTTGTTGGCAAAATTCTCTCTCTCTACTTTCTAACCCTGGCCAGATTGTGAAAGTGGAAAGAAAGACAAGAGGAGATCAGGGAACTTTTTCCTTCAGATCAGAGGCAGGCTGATTAGCATTTTCATTATCTCATGCCTCATGTAAAAGAAAAGTTTTTGTATAATGAAAAATAACCAAAAGGTAGTTATTCTGGTCATATGTTAAGTGAAACATGACACTCCTAATTGGATGTTTAAAACAGATCAGGATTTGTTATATTATTTGGCATTAAGGCAAATTGGAAAAACGCATAAATCTTAAAGAGACACCTCAGCAGAGATAAAGCTTTTGAACTCTCCAGCAGAACGGAATAGACTTGGTGCCCCTGGGCAGTTGTCCAGAAGTCTCTCTCTCTCTTCAGCTGATGAAATTCAAAAGTCCTCTCATTCAAAGAAGTTTTGAAAGAGTGGACGCAGAAGTAAAATTTACTTGAGTAAAGGTTAGAACCATTAAGATGTTTTTGCCCTGCAGTCCCAACTCATCATTCAGCTGGGTCTACAGTAAATTGTAACTCTTATCATTCCAGATTAGATCAAGGGAAGAGAACTATCATTTTGAAGGTTTTCAACCAATTTTCTTAATAAAAGGTTTAATGACTGTTAACAACAGGACAAATTTTATTTCTTCCTTCAACTCCCCCAAACTCTCCTCTAAGAATCTGGATGCTATACCAATCGGAGCATACATGTTTAGTAATGATATTGCTTCATTGTCTATGGTGCCTTTTAACAGGATATAGTTTCCATTCTTATCCCTTTTGGTTAGATCTTTTTCTGCTTTTGCTTTGTCTGAGATTAGGATTCCTACTCCTGCCTTTCTTACATCAGCTGAAACACAATATATTCTGCTCCATCCTTTGACCCTTATCCTATGTGTATCCCCCCGTTTCAAGTGTATTTCTTGCAAGCAGCATATTGTTGGATTATGGCTTTTATTCTATATTCTGCTATTTGTCTCCATTTTATGGGAGAATTCTTTCCATTCACATTCACAGTTATGATTAAAATCTGTGTATTTCTCTCCATCTTCTTTATCACCATCTGTGCTTTTAGCTCTCCTGTCTCCCTTCCCCTCCTCAATAGTATTCACTTTTCACTACCTCCTCCTGCAGCCTTCCCCTGCTTCTTTTAGCCCTCCTACCTTTTACTCCCCTTTACTCTTATTGCTTCTTCCCTCCCTTTTAGCCTCCCTCCCCTTGCTTCCCCCTTCCACTTCTACTGCTTATAGAGCTAGTTAGGATTATCTACTTAAGTTTATTGTTCTGTTCTTTAAATAAATCCGAGGAGAGTACCTCTCACACAATGCTCATCTCCCTCCCCTCTTTCCCTCTACTATGATTTTGTACTTCTTCTTGTGATGTAATTTGCCATTTTCTGCTTCCTCCTTTTCACACCTCCTATTACAATCCCTTCTCATACTTAAATTATATTTTTTATCATGATATCATTTACTTTATACCCGTTCCCCCTATGCATATCCCTTTTATATTTCGTAATAGCCGCAAAATTCTCAAGATTAACAGGTATTATCTTCCTTTATAGGAGGTAAGCATTTTGCCCTAATTGAAAAACAAGTTGTTTTCCCCCGCCTCCTGTTTACCTTTTTATGATTCTCTTGAAACCTGCATATGAAGATTGAATGTCTATTAAGTTCTGGCGTTTTGGTCAGGAAGCTCTGGAAATCCCTTATTCTGTTGAATGACTTTCTCCTTGCCTGAAATGTTATGCTGAACTTTGGTGGGTAGTTGATCCTTGATTGTAGTCCCAATTCCTTTGCCTTACAGAACATTGGGTTCCAATTCTTTCGATCTTTTAATGTAGAAGCTGCAAGGTCCTGTGTAAGCCTGACTGTATCTCCTTGATATTTAAATTGTTTCTTTCTGGCTGCTTGTAATATTTTCTCCTTCACTTGATAACTCTGGAATTTGGCAACTATATTTCTTGGGCTTTTGAGTTTAGGATCCCTTTCAGGAGGGGAATAGTGGATTCTTTCAATGACTACTTTGCCCTCTGAATCTAGTACTTCTGGGCAGTTTTCTTTGATGATGTCCTAGAAGATATTGTCCAGGCTCTTTTCTCCATCATGGGTTTCTGGCAGGCCAATAATTCTTAAGTTTTCTCTTCTGGATCTATTTTCCAGGTCAGTTGCTTTTCCAATTAGATATTTTACATTTTCTTTGATCCTTTCATTCTTTAGATTTTGTTTGACTGATTCTTGCTGTCTCATTGAGTCATTAGTTTCTACTTGCCCAATTCTAATCTGTATCAAATTGTTTTATTCCATTGACTTTTACATCTCCTTTTCCATCTGCCCAATTTTTCCTTTTAAGAAGCTATTTTCTCCAGTTAATTTTTGTACTTCCTTTTTCATTTGCCCTTTTAGGAAGTTATTTTCTCCAGTTAATTTT
>JAQQSK010006842.1:0-14247 GCA_028658325.1 Potorous gilbertii
TCCTTGTTCCCACTTAGCTCATATGTAGATCTGGAATGTTCAGAAAAGCCTGGAAAATTAACCTAGTTTCCTCTGATTGCTTCAAGGAGAAGGGAAATCATATGTATCATCTCCCTTTAACGGAGATAATTTTTTTTGAGACCCGTTTGTAATGAGAGTGTGGAACTGATCTTTCAGAGATATCTGTTCCTTACTTCAGTGAGATTGATTCTGCTGACAATCATAATTTGGTCATTTAGGGTTTGTCATGGCATTTTCCCCTGAGTGACCAGGTCTGAATTCTTCAGAGAACACCATGAATTTTCTTTGGTTCTACACCTTGCTTTATCACTTGTGTTTTTTCTGTCTTAATTTTTTTCTCCTTTCATCCCTTTTTCATTCTTTGCTTTCTTCAGCATCTCTAAGTTTTGTTTCCTTCTATACTCTATTTTATTCTCCTTTGTGAATTCTGTTGCCTTTACTGTTCCTTCTCCATTGCATCCCCTTATCCAGTTTATTGACTGTCAGAAATAACTTTGAATTTTGGCCATCTCTTTTTTCTTTTATACTGTATTTCTTTTACACTAATTTCCCTCATTTTGACTCTTAAAATACCTCCATTGTCTGCTCATTTTTTCTTCCTCTCAATTTCCATGTTTCTCTTGTTCATATTACATTTTTTCCCATTAGATGCACCCTTTTTCTTTTATTATTTTTCCACTGATTTTTTTAGTATTTCTTTTTTGCTAATTTGACCTTATTAGGGAGAAGTTAGAACTACTCATTTTTTCCTCATGTCACTCTACTCCTTGCCATCAGTTTCTTTTATATTAATCTTCCATCTCATCTTAGCTATTAGCCTTATGATCTTTAACTCTGTAATGATCTTTTTCCTTTTTTCATCTTTATAAAATTCCTTCTAAAATTTTTCTGTATTTAAAATCTCAATTTCAAGTTCACCTTCAGACTTGTTCAGGCTCAGCTAATTCCATCTTAAATGTCACAGTGTTTTTTCATCTTTTGTTTCGGTGTCCCAAATTTCCTTTCTCCTTCATGTCATTCAGAATGACATCAGCAGAATTACCATAAGTTACCATCAGCATGCATACCTTTTATTGATTTCTTCTTGTCCCGTACTTCAAATTTTAATTTGTTCAGTTCCCAGTAAGAGTAGTGCCCATTCCATTCTCACTTTTACTTCTTCCTAAATCTCCATTTCTTTTCTTTCTTCATGACTAGCACATCATTTAATTACCATAGCTCATGTCTATCTTAGTGACTGCTTCTTCTCCACATTTTCCTATGGCCAGAAATCTAAATTTTCTAGCTACCTCTTTGCCTCTATTTTGCTTTTTCATTCCACCTTTGATCAAAATGCCTTTATTTTACTTTCATGCCTAAAAATTTTCACCTACACTGGCTGAACCGATGGTTAGAGCTCTCAGGAAAAATTGAAAAATAACCAGTGACAAGTCCATTGTTTTCTTCTAGTCCTGGTAATTTCTGTGATTTTTGGCCTCTTTGTTTACCTAGATTGTAAGTGCAGTAGAGAGAGACATATAGTCTCAGTTTTGTATAAAGCCAAATGGCTGAATAAATGTAAAATGCCAATGTATCTTGCAACTCTTTTGTCAGGGGACATTCTCTTCTGTTCTCTTAAACCTTGGAATATAAGGAATAAGTCTTCGGTTCTGTTCTGTATGTTTATTTGCTATAGAAATTTCATTCATCCTGTGGATGCTAATCCATTTTAAAAACAATGTGGTTTTTCAGAGCCATATTCACCAGAAGTGCTGGTTTTTTTCATTTTAAGTACAGTTGAGGCATTTTAACTGTCCCATGCACATGCATGTGGACACAGCTTTTAGGACTGTGAGGATGGCTTCGTTGACCTCTTCCCTTAAGCCCTCCACAATTCCTGACCTGCTTCCTTTTCAGTATTCCCCATATTAAACACAGAGGCTGAAGGACCATGAAGTGGATGGGGAGGCTTTCTTTTTTGGTTGCGTCAGAATTGCGCCTTTTGGTTGCTTGTATCTTATCTGGAATTTATTTCTCTTGCAGGTCTAGGGTTGCAGTTATGAAGTATTGATGGGCTTCTGGCAGGGTTATCGCATGGAAAAAGGTTTTAGGTTTTGATCCACATCTTTTTGTTCTAGTTTGATGTGCATGCTCAGTCAGATGTTTGTTTGGATTAAGTTGTCCTGTTCTCCATTGTACTTTCTTATCCGTGTTACACATTGTTACTGGAGTTTGAGGGTTTATGAAACTCAGGCTTTGCCCTGGAGTGGTTGTTTGGGGGGTTGTGACTCTGAGTCTGGGGGCTGGGTGCCATGTTTCCTCTGTGGAAGCATTTTGGTATTTGAATTGAGTCATTTTGGTTGTAATGTATGTGCTTTGGTGATATGATCATTTCTTTTTGTTGCATGTTAAATTCTTTCCCTGCTCCTTTATTTTTAATTGTGGTATGTTCATTTCAATTCCACATTTCCTTTATGTAGTCCTAGACTAGAAAGCATGCTTTCTGAGCTAATAGTTGAATGAAACTTGGCTGATGGCTGCTTTGTGTTGATGGTTGATGTATTGAATTTCTTTTCTTTTCCAAACATCATCATTTCCATATAGTGTTTTGTGGACAATATATTTTCAGTCTGGGGTATTATCTTTTAGATTATTGATATACAATTAAAGATTTCTCAGTTGGGTATCATCACCTTTCTTAATGTTGCCCTGAATTTAATCAGCCATATATAGGGTTCTGTGCTTTGTCTGATTCCCTCTTTTGACAAAATAAATGAGTTTCTGGTCTCAGTATGATAAGCTTATATAAATTGCCTTACTCCTCCTGTTTCTTCATCAGCATCAGTAACAGGGTGGTTGCAGAAGAAATCTGTTGAGGCTGCGTCTAGTGTCATATCACTGAGCCATGTTAGGAATATCCTAACCCTCCCATCTTCCTTGAGCCATATCAGTGCATTTTCCCAGATGCTTTTGTGCACGTTTCCATTGTGGTTAGCCTCTACTCTCAGACTTTTAGCACCCTTGGTCATTGACACTAATGGTGACGTAGGTCTTTAACCAAATAATTGATAGGAGATGGGAAAACTTTTGCATATTAAGCTGAAGGCTTCCTAGAAGCTAAGACTAAGCTAAATTAATGGTAGATGCTGAAAACTAAAGAAGGCAAATTGAAAGACTTAGAGCCCATGGCCAGAAATATTTCCATAAAATAACAAGCAATCACTTAGTGTTGTAGCAGGAAAAGTAAATAGGAATGTTACCACAAAAATAGTATCGAGTAATCTAAAAGTTTAACTTTTATGGTATAATCTGCTATAATAATTTAGTTAATATGAGCCTTGCATTTTCTTCTCTTTAACATTATGAAACCTCTTTAAAAAAAAAACTGGTTTTAGTGGATGAAGGACATGAGGTTGATCATATTTCTCTAAAACAGGGAAAAGTTTTAAGGAAAGTTTTCTGGTTTTTGTTTTTGTTTTGGTTAAGTGAACTAATATGTCAGTGTGGAACTCAAATCTTGATTGCATCGTGCTTGTTCCTCACTCCCTCCTCTTGTCACATGCAAATGAAAAAAGAGTGATCCAAAGGTCTTAGTGGAGTTTTAACTCATTAGAACTCAAAGCAGTCCTCAGACTTTTGGGACATCATGCATTTCTTATGAGAGGTGGAAGGAAGTAATCATTGAATTGGTCTAGTTCAGCTAGCTCATTTGCTTCTCTTTTGACCCCGTGGTCCATATCACAAAAGGTTATGCAAACTATATGAAAATTTCCTTTTTCTGTTAAGATTCCCATAAATTGTGATAATTAGACTTGACTCTTCACAGCATATATTTCCCTTGCAGTCCTTTCCTGTGGATTCTTCAGTGTTCTGTAATCTTTTAACTCTCTCTTATTTGAATTCAGGCTTCCTAATAACAGATAGTATTTGTGCGAGACCTTAAGAGAAAATTTTTCTTTATTATTTCATTAGTAGTCTCTACAGTTTTCTAGCATATGTTTCTCCTGTACAGCTCCCTCTATTTCCACATTTGTCCATTGTTGAGTCCTTGTACTGTTTAGCTCTTTCCTTTATTCAATGCTTTTAGCTACCTCTAGGTTGAGAGATAGTTTTAAGATTTTTAAATCAAAACTCTTCTGTGGTTTAGCCAGTCAGACTGGGAGTACTAAATCTGATCTGATTTATTTGATGCTATTCTCCTTGTTTTCTTGAATCCTAATTGTGTTGTACCAGAAATTAGCTTTAAAAATACAGATACTCCCAAGCTCATAGCTAAATTACCTATTTCAGAAGAGACATTAAGCTAATAATATCTTGACAACAATTTTAAATGATGCCACCGCTCTAGCTGGGAGAAGGAGATTGTTCCTCAGTAACCCATTTGGCAAAAGAGTAGCTTTCAGGCTAATTCTCCAATAGAAATAGGAGTCGTGTTTCAGGAACTTAAAAGTTCTTGTGTTCAGGCCAAAGTATATGAACTCATAGAGGCAATTCTAGTATTGATCCCTGGTCATCATTACTAACCTCTGCTGAACTAGGTTGGATTGGTAGTGTTCCATCAGAACTGAAAGTTCCAAGAGACCCAATACCACTTTTTATATACAAGACAGTCTAAGCATCTTCTGAGCTCTGCTTTGGGAACCAGTGTCACTGTAATAAGGCCACCTGTTAGATCTCATTTAAGCTTAATTAGGGATGGTCAGTACTTAAGATGGAAGGACACAAGTGGGAGTGATCCCATCAGCTGCCTTCTTCATATCTGACTCAGTATTTCATCCTGGGAAACTTACAGAGCCTTTCAGGGAATGTGAAATTCAAGCTGTTCATGATTCTTTTTTTCCCAAATAGCCCTTGAAGGAATTTCTCAGATGGATAATTCTGTCCCTCCAACCTGAAGTCCAGTAGATAAGGACTCTGCTGATCTTGCTCCCCCAGATACTATGGTCTGTGATAGAGCAGAAGATACCACATTTATTCTTTGCTTTCTGAGGACTAGAAATTGGCCCCAGTACTGAGGAGTGCTCACTGAGGAGGAGAGCTTTGCAGAAGTCTGCCGTAGCATTGCTGTCGCTGCCTTTTAAATCATGTTGCCAATATTGATACTGTTAATGTTATTATCACCATCATCGTTATTCTTATTGGTGAGCATGCATCCCCTCTTGCTCTGCCATTTTTTTATTTTAAAGCCGAGTTAATATTAGGTCTTAATTTTCTTACGGTTTTAATTGTTTCCCTTTAGCAATATAATTTATCTAATGTATCTTTTGGCCTAAAGATCTCAAGTTATATTTAAAACAAAACCAAAACAAAAAGTAAGTCACCCTTGTAATGGGAAGGGGACAGGAACTGTCATTTCTTGCTAGGTCCCCCTCAATAGTGAAAAGGAGTGAGCCTTCCCAGAAATATATGACATACCCACTGTTGACCAGTGACAGAGCCATGACAATTTGTACGTTTTATATACATGTATATATATGCACACATTTTGTGTGTCCAGTGTTGTGATTCTTGGCTTTTCTGTGTTAAATCATATCTGTCACATATTTACATGGTGTGTTTCGGATTATACGAGTATACATATCAGACTTGTCTTAGCGCCAGTACAACTGAGACTACCTTGTTTTACATCACAGTATTTGGAGCAAGCGTCTGCTGAATTAACTTTGCTTTTATTATTCCTTCTGTAGGTGTGTACATCCTAGAGGTGGTGTGATTCAGAGTGTGTCTTCATGGAAGGACGGCTCAGGCTTACAGTATTTTAGCAGCCGACAAACACAATCATGGACATCCGTGACTCCTCAGCAGAATTGGTCTTCGCCCTCGGAAGTAGTCGATCTTACCTTGGATGAAGACAACAGACGCAAATACCTACTGTAACACGATGTCACTGTGTTTCTTCCCCACTATACCCTTCCTTTCCTCTTTGGCACAGAAGTTCATTGTCATTACTTCAACTTCAGAAGCCCTGCTCTTGGCATTTGTGGAATTGAAACTTGTGGAGAATTACCCCTTTTAAAAAAACACTGAGGTTTTATCTTTTAAAAGTCATTTAGGAAAAGGAAGGTTCTTTCCCTCCTTCGTTAGGAAGATGAGAGATAGTGATGAATTTTATGGGGAAAAAAACTGCAGTTATATGCGGTTGAATATTAATCAGAGGAAATGCTATCCAGCTCTGCTTTCCTCATTCCTGATAGAATAATATTAGTTTAATTACAAGGTGAATTTTAACTGGGGTTTTAGAACCTTGTATTTCTCTCTGTGAGTGAAATTATAACCTACAGGGTTAGCTCTTCCTTTCCTTCCCACTGACCCTCTTACCCCAGGGCATTTGCACATTTCTCAGTCAGGTTCCATTATTGGCACTCAGTAGGACATGTGTGTTAACAACTTGTCCTTTTAAGCAGAAAACAGGAGCATTACTGTTTCTCTCTTAACTTAGTTTTCTGCTCCATTTCCTGACTACTCGCCTGACTGGTGACTTGCCACAACTTGAATGACTTTGCTCTGATGTTGTGATCCCAAATGCTGTTGACTTCTGTTGATTCCTTCTTTGCAATAACTTTTAACTCTGAAAAATGAGAATTTCTTGACTAGTAGCTACTTCTAGGATAATACTTTTCTGAGGAGAATTGGTATCAATGGAAAAAAAAAATCTCCATTCTGATTCCATTGACTTTTCTTTTTTTTCTGGTCTGCTCAAATATAACTGGAAAATGTATAAAGGTGAAACTGGGAACCTGTTACATGGGCCTGAAACAGAGAGAGAGGCCAAAATTGGGAGACTGTAGGGAACTCTTAAGCTTGCATGGCATTTGGCAAGAGTGTTAAGTGCCTTCTTTCATAGCAAGTCTTTCCATGTAGGGCATAGCCAATAAGCGCTAAATATATAAACTGATGCCACTGATGTTGTGCTTGGATATCTTTCTCCTTTCTACCTTTAAAAAAAATAATATATGCCATAAGAAGCACATGTTGCAACATTCTAGATTTTACATAATTAAAAATAGGGAAAATTCAGGAAATGCCAAAGTTGAGGTTTTTGTGGCATTGTTAACTACTTGGTATCTGGGATTTATTTCACTTATTGTTCATATCCCTTGAAAGCAATAGCTTTGATAACACCACATACAAAGGTGGGGTAAAGTGCTGTTGCTTTCAGGACCTCCTCACCTTTTGTTTTTTCTTAGCCTTTTCTTTTTGGTTTTCTGGTAATTCAACTATTGGTAAGCTGCTTTACCTGTAGCCCTTACTGCATCAGTGGCTGCTGCTTATCCTAAGAGCATGCATGAGAGCTGCACAGTCAGAATAGTCTGCCTGACCCTGTTTGTCCAACACTTAAAATACTTTATTTTTTAGTAAAGCATAGTTTCTTAGTGAAGCCTTTCTACTCCTTTGGGCTCTTCCTGCCCTCTTCCTACCTGATCACACATTCTTTGATCAGCTCCTTTCTCTGATAATTTTTCATTTGCTCTTGTTTTCCATCAGTTGTTCAGATTCAGGCTTTTGAGATAACAAACAATTCCAGTTTACAAATCTTAATTCTGTCCTCTACATGGGCCTCATGGCAAAACCAAAGACCAAAGTGAGGCCGAAAAGAAACTCTATTCCAATCTGACTGTTATTAATGTCCTCAGACTGTTCATGTTTAATTTTGGCACTATTTTATTAAATACCTTGTACTATCACAAGCTGTTATTTACTTAGCTTAAAGTACTTTGTCAAACTAAATGCACAACTCTTGATCTTTGTTTTTCAAAGAAACCAACTTGAAGAGTATAAGGTGGGTCATGCTACATCACTTGAAATTTGTTTAGATATTTTCTCCACAGACACTTTGTAAAACTCCTTTGAAGGAGAAAATTCTGTTTAATAAAGTTATTTCTGTCTCCCACTGTAGATGAACCATAGAAACAACACACTGTGTACCCATTTGCAACAAATTCTCTAGATAGCATATGTTCCTCTGTTTTAGTGCTTTCTTGGGTGGGGGCAGGGTTTGTATATTTTTTTTGGATTGTAGGTAGGAAAAGGAGAGTTGAGCTGTCCCTAAGCTTTCCATACTTCTTTTGTTCTACCAACAAGTAGTACCTTTCAACTCTTATTGCCCCTTCTTTCTTTAGACATCCCAAACAACTACACTTTCTGATAGTCCCCAAAACAAAATAGAGAAGGTAATGTCATGAACATTATACTCACTCTTCTACTGTATTTGGGGCCCATCTTTTTACATACTGATTTCTCAGAGATTCTGGGCACCAGTCGTTTCGTTGCTAGCCCCTTCAGACTGGAGGTGTACTTTTAAGCACAATGGAATTTTTGCAAAATACCATGGTGAGAAAGCAGTTTAGGTGGCCCTTGGAATTCCTTCTTAAGGGATTATATCTATATGAATTTTTTATTCAGTAGCACAAAAAATGGGAAAAATTCCCCAAAGCAGTAGCTCACAGAGACTGTGCTTTATTTGGGGTTACCCTTGTGCAAAATGGTAAAGCTAGGCCACAGATTGGTTTCTATCCCAACTTAAAAAATAAATTAAAATTTGAACCAATGAACTATGTATTGTTTGATCATGCCCTATAAGATGTAGTTGCTGCTTTTTGGTATCTGCTATTTGGATTTTTTCTTTTTATTTTATTTGAAGGGGCCAAATTAATTGGACCCCCTTTTCTTTGCAGTTGAGCATCCCATAATGCTGGTATCATTGTACCAATTTGTGAATACAAGTCTTTTCCTGATTTGGTAATTTAGTAGTGTGCATCATTTTTAGCAAGTTAGCACTGTAGGTAACTGAGAAGGGAAAAACTGTGTTAATTACCTGCTTTTTCCTGTCTCATGAGGTGTCTGAGAGAACTGAGGACATAGTTTAGTCTTTCCTATTAAAAATAAATAAATAAGCAGAGCCCTTAAATTCCTGTTTTCCAGTATGTATATGATGTGACTTCCATGTATATATAAAAACAACTGCGCCCTAACCAAACTTCCTCAGATTGTGCACTGTTTATAGTTTAAAATAATCATGTATCTTAGTCTCATGCTGTTGGGTTTGTTTTCCATTTTATTTAAAACACTACATATTTCTTATTCTTTTAACAAATTTTAAAGGGTAGTGATCTTTAAAAAAAAAACAAAACACGCCCACAATCACTGGATAGTTAGGAAATGTTATTCTGTTTGTTTTTGTTTTATATTTTAAAGAGAGCAAAGGGCAGCAAAGCCCTTTTTTTTTTCTTGCTCCTCTCACCAGGAAAGTGAAATGTTAGCCATTGTGTGGCTAGGAACCAATGCACTTGGTGGTTTAACAGATCTACTGTTGCTGGAGTTTGAACTTGGAACTTGATGCAGTGAAGACAAATCATTGCTTAGAATTAATGTTTTAAAATGTGCAACTCTAGTTTTAAAAGAAATTTGGTTCTTTACATTCATTATTTAGTTCTTGTTTCCATCTAGTATTTAATGGTCTTTGAGAAAAAAATAATAAAACAGAGTGTTATATATATATATTTTTTGGTGCAAGATAAGACCTTCTGTTTTTTGAAATAAGTCTGTAGCATAAAGGTTAAACTATTTTAAGACAAAATAAAATAGAGTGTATTTAAACAATAATATTTGTCTGAGGTGTTTTTTCTTATTGCTTCACTTAGTAGGGTAGTGTTTAAGCATCTCCAGATTCGATTACCATCTCTCAGAGCTCAAAATTGACCTATCCTGCCCCAAATTTTCCAATCTCACAACTCCCAACTGCTTTTCAGACATCTCAAATTGAATGTCCAGGAGACATCTTAAAACTCAACATGTCCAAAACAGAACTCAACATTTCCTCCCCTAAACCTTTCTCTCCTTCTACCTTTCCTATTACTGTGGAGAGCAAGTGTCCTTCCAGTGCCCTCATACCCCTCAACCCCCATAATCAAACTGTTGCTAAGGCCTGGCAATTTTACCTTTGCAACACCTCTTGAATATGGCTCTTCTCTGTCAGTGCCACCATTCTAGTGCAGGTCCTCATCACTTAATGCCCTGATTACAGCAGTAGCCAGAAGATGGTTCTGCCAGCTTCAAGTCTTTTCCCACTCTAATTCACCTTCCATTTAGCCACTCAGGCAATTTTCCTAAAGTTCATGATTGATTATGTCACTCCTCCACCAGCTCCCCTGCTCGATAAACTGTGCTTCTAGGATCAAATACAAAAATGCTTTGTTTGGCATTGAAAGCTCTTCATAAGCTAGCGCCTTCCTAATTTTTGTCTTGTTGTACCCTAATTCCCAATATACACTCTTGATACTGGCTTCCTGGCTATTCTGCATACAAGATACTTTGTCTCTTGGCCCCAGGCATTTTTTCTGGTTGTCCCTCATACTTGGAATGCCCTCTAGGCCTCTGCGCCAACTACTAACCTCCCTGGCTTCCTTTAAGTCCCAAATAATCATCTTCTACTGGAAATATTCCCCACCCCTTCTTAATTCTAATGCCTTATATAGACAGTTTTACTGAATGTGGCTAATGCACATGCTACAGCTTCTTGGAGCCACAGGTGAGAAGTGAAAAGTCATACCAGGAGTAAATGAGCAGCTTAGAAAAGGGCTCAGCAAAC
Organism: Potorous gilbertii; assembly: GCA_028658325.1. Classification (NCBI taxonomy): domain Eukaryota; kingdom Metazoa; phylum Chordata; class Mammalia; order Diprotodontia; family Potoroidae; genus Potorous; species Potorous gilbertii. Next base: position 10,589 of record JAQQSK010006842.1, read on the forward strand.
CCTCACAGCAGAGGTATTAGTTCTCCCTGAGCATGTACTCCAATGAGCTAAACCAGGTTGAGGGTAACCAACAGGCCTCAAGTCCATTAGTGAGTTAGGGGAATAGGCCTACCCCAAGCATGTGAAGGCTTCCCTTGGTGGAATGGGCAGATGAAAACGATTTGTTCCAAATGGCTATGAAGGCAGGTAGAGCAGGTGCTGTGGAGTGCTTAAAACTTGGTCAGACATTGGAGACACCAAGCATCCACTGCATCCCTGTTTAGTTCTTTTGACTTTTGTCTTGCCACCAGACTTCTTTGACTCTGGAAAAGAGAGTGAAACTGATGACTTTGTCCAACTCCACCTCACCTTTTTCTGGTTCATGAACAAGTCAGGATATCACTTATCACTTTGTGGTGTCATTGGACATCATACAAAGGATGAACAACAGTCTTATACATAATTTGCTTTGTAGGCATTTAATAAATATTGACAGGTTGATTGAAAAGGGAATAATACTCATTAATATTCGACATTCTTCCTTTCCTGACATTTCTGTTGCTTTTCAGAATGCCAGTGTTGATTTTCCTGGTAATAGCAAGGTTTCACTTTGGTTTTCACTTTTTGATTTCACTAGGTTTCACTTTGCAAAGTAGTTTGAATATGGCATTTTTAGATTTAAGGTTAAGGTACATACCTGATGCTTTTATTTCTCATTTTTACTCCCCCAAAGTACCCATATTGACAACCAGAATGTTGTCTTAGAACTTTTTGGGTGGCATTTATGGACCCTGGAACTGCCGACAGAGAGGTTCTGGGGAACAGGACTTGTATTCTAATGAATGTCTGTACCTTACCTTTCTGGGAAATGAACTAGGCACTCCCCTTTAATTCCCAGGTACTAGAGATGGAATCTGCTTCTGCTTCTCAGAGCACTGAGAAAGGTTAGATGACTACTTTTCAATATTGAAGCAAAATTTGTAACACTTTTAAAATAACTTGAACTTTTTCCTTATTAACTACATCCAGTTTCTTTGTTTCTTAATTTCTTGATCCCAAATATCAAGATGGGTCCTATTTAATTGTCAGAATCTTTTTTATTTCAGTCAGTCAACAAGATATTTATTGGGGGTCTATTATGTGCCAAGGTTGGTTGGGTAGTTGGTTGTTGTCCTTTGTTCCTGAAAAGGACCAAACAGACCAATACAAGCTCCACCAAGGTTGGGCACAAATAGTTCATGTGAACATTTGGGGTGGGTTCCCTAAATTTGCATATCTCATGTTTCTTTCCTTACTTCAATTCTACTTTGCATACAGCACCTTCTCTGAGGTGGGCCCTCCATGCTGAGCAGTCCCTGTGCCAGTGTCTCCCATGTCATACAATCATTTCCAAAGTTCTTAAGAGAGACCTTGAGAGTATTCTTTTATTGCTTCTTCTGACCACCATTTCAAACACCACCACTGCTTGCTCTATGTGAGTTCTCCATAAAATAGTCTTTTTTGGCAAGTATATGTTTTGCATTTGAATGGCATGGGCAGCCCATCAGAGCTGCACTCCCAGCAGTACAGTTTGAATGCTTGGCAGTCAAGAAAGGACCTTAGTGTCCAGTATCTTATCCTGCTAGAAGAGTCTTCCTAAGACAGTTCAAATTTAAGAGATTCAGTTTCTGGCATGGCACTGGTAGACTGCCCAGGTTTCACAGGCACAACAGCTCTGTAGACCTTCAGTTTGGTGGTCAGTCTAATACCTCTTCTTTCCCCTACTTTTCTTCAGACCCTCCCGAACACTGAGCTAGCTCTGGCAATGCATGTGTCAGCCTCATCATCAATGTGTACATCCCTGGAAAGTATACTACCAAGGTAAGTGAACTTATCCACAGTATTCAAAACACCAGTGGTTCCATGTGTGGATGGTGTTGTGGTGGCTGATGGAGCACTTGTGTTTGCGTGGTGTTCATCGTTAGGCCAAAATTAGCACAAGCAGCAGAGAATTGATCCATATTTCTTTGCATCTCAGCCTTAGAAGCTACAATTAAGTGCACAATCATCTGCAAATAAAAAATCATGTACCAACAACACTCTTTCCAATTTGGTCTTGGCTTGTAGTCTTTTCAACTTGATGAATGTACCATCAATGCAGTAGCTGACCTTGATGCCATGTTCATCCTCAGTGAAAAAGGTGAAAATACTATGCTTTGATCTGCATTCAGATTCCATAGTTCTTTCTCTGGATGTGGATAGCATTTTTTCATCAGGAGTCTTCTGGATCATTTTATTGCTGAGAAGAGCTAAGTTTTATCATCGTTTATCATCACACAATGTTATTATGTGCAATGCTCTCCTGTCTCTGTTCACTTTCAGCACTGATTCATGTAAGTCTTTCCAGTCTTTCTTCTGAAATTTTCCTGTTTGTCATTTCACATAGCACAACAATATTCCATTACATTCATATACCACAGCTTGTTCAGCCATTCCCAAACTGGTGGGCATTCTCTCAATTTCCAATTCTTTGCCGCCACAAGAATGATGCTATAAATATTTTTGTAGGTCCTTTCCCCTTTTAATGATCTCTTTGGGATATAGACCTAATAAGTGGTCTTGCTGAAATCAAAGAGTGTATACAGTTTGGTTGCCCTTTGGGCTTAGTTCCAAATTGCTCTCCAGAATGGTTAGATCACTTCACAACTCCACCAACAATGGTATCCCAGTTTTCCTACATGTTCTCCAACATTGGTCTTTTTCCTTTTTTGTCACATTAGCCAATCTGATAGGTCTGAGGTGGTACCTCAGATTTGTTTTCATTTGCATCTCTCCAATTTCATTGTACAATATTGCTGTTATTATATTTAATGTTCTCCTGGTTCTGCTCAATTCACTGCATTAGTTCACGTAAGTCCAAGTTTTTCCTGAAATCATCCTCTTTAATTGTTTCCTATAGCACAATAATATTCCAGCAAAATCATTTACCACAACTTGTTCAGCCATTCCCCAACTCATGGGCATCCCTTCAATTTCCAATTCTTAGTCACCACAAAAAGAGCTAGCATTCTCATTTAAAAAAAATTATTTTAACCTTTTTAAAAACTCTTGCTTCATTTCTTCCAGCAAATCTGGCTAAACCTGTGCCCAGGACTGTGCCCAGAGCTGTGTTTGTCTTTGAGACTTTGCTTTTAGATGTTTTATTCTTTTCTGGGTTTGCATTTTGAACATCCTTTGTCACCATAATATTTCCTTGTGGTGGGATTCTTTATTTACTCATTCTTCCTGCTTTACTTTTCTAATTTGGACTTTGTGTTAGGGTTGGGTTCTGCACACTTCGATGGGGGTGGGGACGTTTGGCGCTTAACTTTGGCCTACTTTGTATTCTCTTGGGTCCTTCCACTGCTTTCTCTGCGTACTGAGTGGTGTGTTCTTCAAGGGTCTCTGGGGCAGCTCAGACTGGAGACAGAATGGACCCAGAGCTGTCTGATCTAGGGTGAAGTCTATTGATATTCTACTCTGAGCTTCGCAAATTCCTGACCATATTTGGGTTTCTATTACACAACTGTGGATTTGACTCTAGTTGGAGCTCTAGTAGATTGCTACTGGCCCTAACCTCTATCAGGTGTCTGGAAGGCTTTGTAGGCTTGAAGACTACTGCAGGCCTCCTCTTTGAGTTCCATGCACTGGTTATTTAGCTG
>JAQQSK010006843.1:0-14247 GCA_028658325.1 Potorous gilbertii
GAAATAAGAAATACAGGTAATGGGATATAGAAAGTTATCTGGCCCTACAGGACAAAAGAGAAGATGGGGACAAGAGAAGGGAGGGATGATAGAAGAGAGGGCAGATTGGTGATAGGGGAAATTAGAATGTTCAGTGTACTGTGGTGGGGGGAGGGGACCAATGGGGAGAAAATTTGGAACCCCAAATTTTGTGAAAATGTACATAAAAAGTCAAATAAATTTATATTAAAAAAAAATAAAATAAAATCCCCAACACATCATCATCCACCCTTTACCTGAAATGATATGATGTTCTTTTAGACAAGCTTGAATATTTAAAAGATGCCTTTGTGCCTGAGCTGAGGTCAAAGCTTGATAAAATTGATGCCAACTTAAGTGAACTTTTATCTGATGTTGTGATGTTTGGGGAGAAAGAAGAGAAAGGAGTAGGGGCTTTGTTCATTCCATAACGGTTTTTTATTGCAATATATCTGAACTAGACTTTGTGGAAAACCCTAGACTGCATAAGGTTATTTCCTATAGAGGCTTTACAGGAGAAAGAATAAATGTCTTAGAAGGTATGGGTTGGGTTACCACCTGTACTATTGAAAGGTGTACCCACATCGATGAGTTCATAGATCCACTAAAGTATTAATAAAGAACAATAATAAGTTGTATTTGTAAAATGTTTTCAAAGTACTTCCTCCACAGCAGAAAAAACGCTATACCAGGACACTATTAAGGTATGCCTCCTAAAAGTTGGAATTCAAAATCTTATAGAAGTGAATGCTGAAAACTATCCTTACATGTAATTGGAAAAAATGAAATACTATTAAATGGAGAAAATAAAGTAAATCTCCTGGGTAATACACAATCAGGGAGTTGGTACAAAATAACCTTTGACATAGGCTGATGAAAATTCAAAAGAATTTTGAAAACTGTTTTTCAGGGTTGCTTTAACTAACCTTTTATGAGATTGTGCACCATTCTGGGCCCTCCAAAGATCACAGTATTCTATTGTCAGAGAATAGTCTGACTGTGACAAGATGGAAGATGAGGAAAGGGATACATCCCACCTAAGCAGAGAAGATAGATTGAGAGAGTGCTTACAAGTTGAATTATGCTGGGCAAATCACTTAATCTCTGTCTGCCTTAGTTTCCTCATCTGTAAAATTTTCTGCCAGTCTTTTTCTTGTTTCTCCCAGTGCTTTCACTTTCCAAAACAGAGAACCAGCTTCAACTTTAGATGCTTACCCTTCCTACCCCAACACACTCTACCTCCTATACGCAGACACACAAACACTTCAGTTAGCAGAATTTACAAAGTAGATAAATTAGGGGAATGAGGAACAGATGAAACAAAAATCTCCAATCCAATATGACAAACTATGTTAAAAACCTACTATGTTATCAGAGCTGGAGAAGATATAAAGATATGGTCCATCTCCTCATTAAATTTTCATGGGGAGAGTGGGAGGGTAAAGCAGTAACACCGGTGACCATAATATAGATGCCACATGTATTTAAGAATTATAAAAAAAAAAATTAGGCCTGAAAAAAGCCGTCACTGCCAAGACATCAGGGGAACGTTTCTGGAGGGCTGTAATGGAAAGGTTAGGGTTGGGGCTTACTTCGTGCAAAGCATTACGGGTAGCACAATCCAAGCTCCAGAGGCAGCCAGGGAACAAAGTAGATAGAATGCTGCACCTGGAATCAGGAAGACCTAAGTTCTTATGAACTGATTATTTAATCTGTCTGTCTCAGTTTACTCACCTATAAAATGGGTATGACAACAGCCTTTACATCCCAGGATCGAGGGCCAAATGTGATAATATTTGTAAAGCACTAAACACAGTGCCTGGCACACAGTAGGCAATTAGTAAATGGTCATTTCCTTCCTCCTTTCCCTTCCTCCATTATCTAATAAATAGGAGAGTAGATAAGCAAAACCTTAAATACGAGGGAGAATGAAATAAAGAGCAGTCCAAACAATTTCCAAAGAGAAATTTGAGGACGGGGAGAAAATCAACTTCCTGTGGGGGAGGGAACAATTTAGTAGCTCATGATGTATTTCCTTGTATTGTTTTTTGCAGTGTTACCTGGGTTAATCCTGAACCCCAATTAAACTAATAATAATAAATAATAGCTAATATTTATATCGTGCTTTACTTCTTGAATTTTTTACATTTTACATATATCATCTTGCTTGATCTTTATAACAACCTGGAGGTTAAGGGCTATGATTAACCTCATTTTACAGATGAAGAAACTGAGGCTGAAAGTCGTTTAATGAGTTACCCAAGGTCACTCAGCTAATAAGTATCTGAAGTAGGATTTGAACTCAGGTCTTAGAACTCTATTCAATGTACCACAGGGACCACTTCTTCTGCTACCTTTGTATCCTTCCCACCATAGAACCATGAATCAGAACCCTGAACATCATCTCATTCAATTCCCTCATTTTACAGATGAGAAAACTTGAAGCTAAGACAAGGGTACTTATCCAAGGTTATACAGAGATTTAATAGGAGAGCCAGAATTTGAACCTAGTACTGCTGATGCCAAATGTAGTTCTCCTTCTACTACAACAAACAGCTTTCTATTCCAACCATCCCATTTTATAGATGAGGAAACTAAGATTCCAAGCAGTAAAGCACCTTGCCCAAAGTCATACAGGTAGTGAGTGGCAAGGTCAAAACTCAAACACTCTCCTCCAGTATTTGACAATGAAATGGCCCTTCTCTAAGTGCTCTGGATCTCCTTCCCTCCTGTCTTCTCCAATAGATTACAATCTCATTCATCTCCCCCACCCCCACCCTTGATCTCTAATCTTCAACCTCTTCCTATCTTTTGGTTCTTTCTCTACTGTCTTTAAACATGCTCAAGTCTCCCCTGTCTATAAAAACCTTCAATAGTCCCTTTCATTTCTTCAAGAGATCATCCATCCTCTCTCTTCCATTCCTTAGGCAAATACTTAGGAAAAGACACTTTCAATACCAGCTGCCTCTAATTCTTCTCCCAGTAACTCCTCTACCTTCTGCAATCTGGTTTCTGACCTCATCACTCAATTGAATCTTCAAAATTACTAATGATCTCATAATTAACCAGTTTTATGGTTTTTTTCCCCCAGTTCTAACTATTCTCAGCCTACCTACTACATTATACTATTGACCACCCTCTCCTCCTGGAAATGCTCTCTGATTCCTCCTCTTATCTGACTACTTCTCAGTCTCCTTTACTGGTTCATCATCCCAGCCATTCCTTTGAATTTTGCCCAAGACTCTGTCCTAAGCTCCCTACTTCTCTCTCTATATTCTTTCTGGTGATCTCATCAACTCCCCTAGATTTAATTAGTATGTCTATGACAATGATTCCCATTTCCATTTACAGCCCCCATTTCTTTCCTAGATTTCAATCCCACGTTACAAATTGCCTAGTGAGCTGGTAGATGGTGCAGTGGATAGATATCTGAACCTGGAGTCAGAAAGACCTGAGTTCAAATCTAGTCACATACACTTACTAGTTCTGTAACTTTGGACAAGTCATTCAACCTCTGTCTGTCTTAGTTTTCTCACCTACAAAAATAGGGGTCAAAATGGCAACTACCTCCCAGAATTGTTGCAAAAATCAAATGACAATATTTGTAAAGCATTTAGCACAGTACCTTATACACAGTAAGTACTTTAAAAAATGCTTGTTCCCTTCTCTGTAGGATTTCAAACTGGCAGCCCTAGAGATCTGAAACCAAGGGTGTGCTAGAATCGCTTTAATGGGAGAGCCAATTGTTAAATTTTCAGTTGGAGAATTTGCATCTCAGAAATCAATATTTGCTGCAAATCAAGATTTGATTGATTGTTTTGTTGATTTTCTAGACTTCAATAAGTGTTGATAATATAGATTCAACTTAAAAGTATATTGCATACTTTTCTTTTCCTGAGAGCCCAGCTGTTAAACATTTGCCAGCACATGACTGTATAGCTCTATAAATATTCCTTAAGCTCAGCCAGAACTCAATAGAAGGGCAGGAAATGAAGTCATCAGTAGACTGGAGACCTTCTGATGAAGAGGAAGAAGAGGGGGAGAAGGAGGAAGATGAGAGGGAGAACGTGAAAGAGGGAGGAGAGAAGGAAGAACAAGAGGAGGAGAAAGAGGAAGAAACATTTACTAATACTTTAAGGTTTACAAAGTGATGTGCATCACCTCAGCTGAGCCTCATCTCAAACTCAATAGAGTCAAATAAAACTCCTTCTCTTCTCTCCAGATCTAGCCACTCCCAAATTTCCCATCTCTGTCAAAGGCACCACTATTTTTCCATTCTCAGAGTCTTGGTATTATCCTGAACTTTAACTCATTACTTCCTATCAGTTCACACATCCAATCAGTTGCCAAATCTTGCCATTTCCTCTCCACTACGTCTCTTTTATCTGACTCATTTTCTCTAATTAGGCTTTTGATGTTCATTCATTTTTCAATAATGCCTGATTCTTTGGGACACCATTTGGGGTTTTCTTGACAAAGATACTGGAGTGATTTGTCATTTTCTTCTCCAGCTTATTTTACAGATAAGGAAAATGAGGCAAACAGAGTTAAGTGACTTGCCCAGGGTCACACAGCTAGTAAGTGTCCAAAGTCAGATTTGAACTCAGGAAGATAAGTCTTTCTAACTCTGGGTCCAGCACTTTATCCATTGTGCCACTAAGCTGCCCTCTGCTCACACAGCTATTACTTAAATTCAGGTCCTCATTACCTCTCACCTAGATTAGTGCAACAGCCTCCAAATTGATCTTAGTCAATAAACATTTATTTTGGAGGCAGTCAGGGTTATGTGACTTGCCCATGGTCACACAGATAGTAACTGTCTGAGGCCAAATTTGAATACAGGTCTTCCTGATCAATAAACATTTATTAAACAACTACTATGTGCCAAGTACTATGCTAAGCACTGGGAATACAAAAATAGGGAATAAAACAATCTCTACCTTCAAGGTACTCACAATCTAATGGGGGAGATAACAAACAAACTAATATGTACCAATAAGCTATATACAGGACAAATGGAGGTTGGTAGGTTGAGGTCCTTCGTTCCCAAAGAGGACCAAAATGACAGCACCGTGATAAATTCAAGTTTCAGTGTGTATGATTGTGACTGATCAGACCAATATGAGCTCGGAATGCTCTACCACAGTTGGGCACAGATAGTCCGTGTGAATATTTGGGGTGGATACTCCAAATTTGTGCATCCTTTGTGCTGTTTCAAGTCTGCTTTGCTCATGGAACACAGCACCTTTTCTGATGTGGGCACACCATGCTGAGCAGTCTTGTGCTAGTGTCTCCCATGTTGTACAATCAAATACAAAGTTCTTGACAGTGTCCATGTATCACTACTTCTGACCACCATGTGATCATCTACTCCATGGGAGTTCTCCATAAAATAATCTTTTTGGCAAGCATACATTATGCATTTGTGCAATATGGCCAGCCCATTGCAGTTGCACTTTCTGAAGCATAGTTTGAATGCTTTATTGGCAGTTTAGTTGGAACAAATAGGAAATAATTAAGAGAAGGAAGATGTTAGAATTAAGAGAGATTGAGAAAGACTTCCTTGAGAAGGGGATTTTAGTTGGGACTTAAAGGAAGCCAGGGAAAGCAGTGGGTAGAGATGAGGAGGAAGTGTTCCAGGCATGAGAGAGGCAGCCAGAGAAAATACCCTGAGCCAATAGAGGGTCTTGTCCCTGGAACAACATGGAAGCCAGCGTCTCTGGATTGAAGAGTACAAGGCAAGGAGCGAGGTATAGAAAGACTGGAAAGGGACAATTAAATTGTGAAAAGGTTTGAAAGTGAAACAAAAGAATTTCACATTGAGCCTGGAAGCAGTTGGGAGCCACCAGAATTTGTCATGTAGGTGACACAATGGGCCCTTTGGTCTCCCTGTCCCATCTCTCCAAATTCAATCCAATGTCTATACTGCTGCCAAAGTGATTTTCCTTAAACACAGATGTAATATTCATGTCCTTCCCTTCTCAAACTCCAGTGGTTTCCTATTACCTCTAGCATTAACTACAAACTCCTCTCTATCTAGATTTTAAAACCCTTCACACTCTTGCCCCAACCTTCTTATGTATTATGTATTACTTCTCTTCCTACACTCCGTGATCCAGACAAATTGGTCTTCTTTCTGTTTCTCATACATAACACTCTGTCTCCATACCTTTACATCAGCCATCTCCCACACCTGGAAGGCATTCCTTTCTCACCTCTGCCCAGAGTGTGCTGGAACCAGAGAACTGACTGCCAAAAACAATCAGCAAATGTTATAAATTAGGGTTCAATTTATTTTTTCTGTTAATTTCTAACAACGCAGACTAAAATTAAAGGTGTATCCCAGAGATCCAATTGTTAAACATTTACCAGCATACCCCAGCATCTACCTCGACGCATCTCTTCCTTTAAGATTCAGCTCAAGCATCACCTTCTATATAAAGCCTTTCCTAATTGCTGGTGTCCTTCCCACCCCCCACCCTCACCCTCAACTACTTTGTATTTATACTGTGTATGTGTTTATTCTTGTTGTCTCCCCTACTTTGCCAGTAGAGATTTTTGCATTTATTGTATTTGCATGTTAGCACAGTCCCTGATAAACAGTAAGTGCTTAATAAAGACTTGTTGGTGGATTAAAGATTTATTTACTGATTCAGAACAGACAGAACACTAGATTTGGAACAAAAGGCCTGGGTTCAATCTTGCCTTTGTCACTTATGACCTATGTGATATCGAGCAAGTCACTTAATCTTTCTCTGCTTTGGTTTCCTTAAAATGAGGTTGTTGGATTAGATGACCTCTAAGATCCCTTCCAATTCTAAAATCTATTCATCTACAACTCTTTATTCAGTCTTCTAAGATTTTACATATTCCTACCTTCCTGAAGGGTCTAGAGGCTCAAGAAAGTCAGGGCTCTTAGAGTGGGAAGTAATTTCCAAATTTATCCCATATCAGAACATCATAAGTACTAAGTAACTGTAGATTTATAAAGAATGTCTGAAATTATAATGCAAATTAATTCGATTAGCAACACTTTGGCTTATATATACCTTCTCAGGTACATAATCTTTTAAAAAATGGGGAGGAAAGAGATAGAACCAGGTCAGTGGGCAGAGTCACTAAAAATGGCACAATCTAAGATTTCTTCAATATAAGCACTTTCTATAGAGACAAAATTGAAACAATTGCTGTCTTGTACATGTATAACCTATATTCCACCATGATTTGGTAGGGAGATGTGTACAGAGATGGGTAAATACAAAATAATTTCTTAGGGAATCAGATTTCATCAATTTAGAGCTGGAAGTTAGCTTAGAGGCCAAGTCATCTGTCTGAACCTCTCATTTTATAGAAGAAAACAGACAGCCAGGTAAGTACAGTCAGGCTTCTACATTTGTGCATTTAACTTCCATGACTTCAAACGCTGGAGTGATTTTATTAGTAACCTCATTTTCACGTTTGTGTTGGCAACCGTGCACATTCATGGCTATGCACAACAGGGAAAAAATGAGAGGGGCAATGGGTGCAAATTTGTGGAGTGACTGGTATCTTACCAGGCCTAATAGCCCACCTGGCCAGAGACATCAAGATTGCTGATGCCATCTTGGATTGCAGCCTCAAGGTTAAATATCAGTTTGCCTCTGCTCTGCTCCCATACTCCAAGATCCTTAAGGATCTCAAATGGCATACCAAGCAGATATTGCTGATGGATTTCAAGCTGGTGTTTCCTCCCCAATCTCCAACACAATCCACCAGCCCTGAACGAAAGAGCATCAGAGGTGATGTGGAGACCTCACCAATCTGTGTCTTCTCATGGCAGCAAATGAAGTCCCAGTAACCTCTCCCATAGTTTTCAGAAGGTGGCCAAGGCAGAGAAGTTTATAGCAATAGTAAATAGTACCATACCCTCACACTGCCATGTGACAGAGTGGAAGGTAACATTCAGGTTAAAAAATGTTTTAGTTTTAAGAATTTTATTTGTTGTGCAGTAGTTATGGTTCTGTAGATTTCATGCGTTCTGAAAAATGAATATTGTCTGAAATCAATGTTTTTTTATTGAGATGTTAGTACAAAAAGTCACAGAATTCTAGGGAATTACTAGTGAGAAAAAATGGTTGGCAGGTTACAAATTATATTTTTTGTATTGCATTTTATGGGTTATTTCATGGTTACTGTGTTAGGAAAAGTGCATATTATCAGAATTAATGTTTTGTTATAAAGAATTGTATACAGAAAAGTATAATTTCCCCAGTCTCTAGCAAAAGACTACAGTTTTTTTGTGGTAGAAGGAACCTAGCCCTATATTTCCCATAGATCCAAATGTATCAACATTCTTGTACACAATATTTTCTAGGAATGTTATCCCTGCAAAAGGTGAGGATTGAGTGTAACTTTTAAAATAGCTAATAAGTAGAAAGGCTGAGATTTGAGCCTTTGCCCTTTGATTGACAACAACACTGTACCATCTAAACCTTTCCTATAAGATACTACTTTAACTAAATACTCAAAGAAGGTAGGAATTCTAAGAGACAGAGGTGGTAAAGCAACCCATTCCAGGTGTGGGGAAGAATCTATGCAAAGAAGTGAGAGATAGAAGGAGACGTGTTCAGCAAGGCTGGAAAGGTGAGCTGGACCCAGATTGTAAAGAACTTTACCTGCCAAACAGAGGAGCTTGACCTGGAAACCATAGGGAGCCACTGAAACCTCTTTAGTAAGAGAGTAACTATTCCTATGTTTTAAGAATATCAATTTGTCAACTATGCAGCAGATAGGGAGTTCCTAAGAGCAGAGAGAGTATAGAACCATTGGAACTGAAAGGGACCCAAGAAATCATGCAGCGCAGTGATTTCCCTGGGGAAACAAGAGAATTACTATTAAGGGTCCAAGGTTCAAAAATCCACATTTAAAAAAATTTTTTTAATGTAAACCTATCTTTACAGTCAGAATAAACATGTATGTATGACTGTTTTCAAATGTATGTAGATAACATTACAATAATTAAAATAATACCATCTAGCATTTACAAAGCAGTCCAAGGTTTACAAAGCACTTTATACATGTGTCATTTTATCCTCACAACAACCCCAGAAGGTGGGAATTGTTATTATTTGTATTTTACAGATGAAGAAACTGAAGCAGATGGTGGTCAGCTGACTTACCTAGGATCATTCAGCTAGTAAGTACCTGAGACTCAATTTAAACTTGGATTTTTCTCTAAGCACTGTGCCAACCAGCTGCAAATTCATTTTCAAAGCATTGGTAAAATCACAGTAGCCTTTTGTCATCTGTTAAGTTATTAATCCAATAACTAATGTTATGGGAGAGGGGAGAGGTCCCTGATTTTTTTTTTTTTACTTGAAGAGGTCCCTATGCTCAAAAAAGTTGGTTAGGTGAAAACTAAGGCCCACAGAGCTGAAACAACTTCCCAAAGTCACATTTAGAGCCTGAAGAGCTGGTTTCCCATCTGGAAACATTTACTCACTGTGTGACACTGTCCCTTAAATCTAGACTATAGTTTCCACGTCTGTAACATTGTTAGAGTGGGTAGTGAAGGATTGGGCCACTGAAGGGCAGAAGGAGGGAGGGCAAGCGGTTAGTGAGAAAGAAGCTTGGATTAAGTGATTTCGAAGGTTACTAAGAATCAGACACAACTGAAATGACTCAACAAAAAGTAACTTCCATCTTTAAAGTTCTGTTCATTCCAAAGCCAGCACTTGAAGAATAGTGGAGAAAAACTGAATTGGCAAGGGGCAGGGTTAGACTAAGAAAACTTCTTAAGGGAGATGAGCTGAGAACCAGATCTTGAAGGAGGTGAGAGCCCTTAAAGCACTTTTCTTGAGAACTTTGATGGTAATATGGGCTTCAGAAGCTGGGGCCCCAAATGCAGAAGTCCCTGGCAAAGCTCAGAGAACCACACAAGTAAAACCGACTTGAAAGACAGCCCACTGTCCACAACTCAAGGTCCACTTACCAACCAGAGAGAAGGGAAAAGCTCCCAGCTCAGTCAGAGGGGTACAAAGCAAAACGTGAATTGGACTTCCCAGAACTCTTGGGGCCAATTCTGCAAGCCTGTGACTTTCTCTGTGTCTCTGTGTCTCTGTGTGTGTCTCTCTCTGTCTCTCTCTATCTCTATCTCTCTCTCTGTCTCTCTTTATCTCTATCTCTCTGTCTCTCTGTCTCTCTCTCTCTCTCTCTGTCTCTCTCTCACACACACACACACACACACACACACACACACACACACACACACACACTCATTGTCATGTGCCTGCTCATGGTCCCCCTTTCAAAGGGAAACGTGACTTTTCAGCTGTTTTCAAAGACTGGAGAACAGGAGGGGTAGCGAGGGAAGGACTGAGCAACAGCCTGGGCAAGCTGAGCATTCAGAGAACAGGAGATTTGTGATGCAAATGATTTACTGGTGTTCTGCTGGGAGCAGAAGGGATTTCAATATGGAGAGCCAAATCGAATTCATTACCTGACAATTAGCCCTAAATTAATGCAAAACTGTGCCGCCTGAATGTGCTCTAAGGAAGAGAGCTCCTGACAGCTGAGATATGCAGGATCTGACTGGATTCACAAAGCTCCTTGTCTGACCTGCCCCTACTCTTGCTCCCTTCATGTACCCTGAGGTTCTAGATTCTTGGGCTTCCTTAATTTCCATCAAGGCTCACCTCAGGTCTTACCTCCTCTATCAAGCCTTTCCTATTGGCTACAGTTGCTTGTGCCCTTTACCTCCTCAAATCACCTCTAAATAAACTTATCTGTGTGATTGTTGTATGCTCCCAGTAGAATATAAGCTTACTGAGGGCAGGGATTGCTTATGTAACACATCAAGGTTTACAAAACTTTATTTTATTATCCTTTTTTATTTCATCTCATTTATTTTTGTTATTTTTTATTTTATTCATAGTTTAATTATTATTTATTTATTAAATTTTCCCTTATTGTTTGTTTTGTTTATATATTTTTATTTCATCTCACTTGTTTAATTATCTCATTTTATCGTCACAACGACCTTGGGAGGTCAGTGCTACTGTGATCCCCATTTTATAGATGAGGATACAAGTAAATAGAGGTTAACTGACTTGCTCACAGTCAGACAACTAGTAAGTGTTTGAGTCTGAATTTGACCTTAGGTCTTCCTGACTCTGTCAGGTCTTCTACCCTTTGCATCACCTGTCAGCCAAAAAAAATGGTTAAGAACCCTCAGCTGTTATTCTGCACTTTCTGGCACATGGCTCAGTGATACTGTTCAGGTGTCTCCTCTTATGTGTTTACTCTTCTTGGCTAAAAATTGGAAACTCCTCAAAAGCAGAGTTTGCTCTGTGTTTGGTCTCCTCTTCCCTCTCCCTCCTCCCTGTCAAGCACACACAGAGGAAAACCAGTAGTCGTGCAATCTGCTCAAACAATAGTCTGGGATCGGTGCTGGCCTGATTTAAGATCCCTGAGAGGATATATAGGCTGTTGTTTTCCAACTCTTTTCAATCCTGCGAATTTGTTGGGACACATTATGACTCCCTGAGGGACTCTGCTCACACCTCCCAGCACTAACTCTAGGATAAGTACCTAGTGCAGTCCCTGTGCACATGGACTCACTGGTTCTTCCAACCCTATAGGAGCTCTGGTTCTGACATCAAAGAAGGGGAAAAAAATCCCATTCCCCGTAGGGCTTGATTCAGCTTTGTTTCTCTTTCTAAATAAACAAAGTTGAACCTTTGAGGAATACCTTTTAATAGGTCGGTATTAATTATTATTAATTATCCAATCATTTGGGCTTATGACAAGTGCAGGTAAGCTCACATTTGGATACCTGATAGAGCTCTTTATGTTGAAAGTACATGAATGTAATAGAATATTACTATGGTAATAAATCAATGGTAAGAAATTGGATGTAGGGAATCCAGTGAAATATGGAAAGACTAGTAAGAACTAATACAGACCAAAATGAGGAGTGATATGCACAATGATCACAGTAATGTGAAGGAAACAACACTAATGGATATCAGAATTTTAAAGTAATGGCCAATTTCAATCCAAAGGACTGAGAATGACCCAGGTGGCTCAGGAGAAGAAAGTGAGATTAGGGACCTTGCACAGCCCTCCCTCACTCAAATCAAAGTCAACTGCTAGTCATGTCATCACCTTGACGTCAAGGAACTCTTCAAGAACCAAGGACAAACACAACAGAGGTAGTGGACAATGAACACCAAAGGCTACATACATAGTCAGGCGTAGTAAATTTGCTTTGTTTAACTGTTTTACTTTGTTACAAGGATGGGATTCATGGGAGATGGTATTTGGATGTGACAGCAATATAAAGAAAACCCATGAACAAATACAAAAACAAAACACAATATATTAACAGTTTCAATAAGGTATTCAATGAATTGTCCTTTCCCATTTTTTCCACATTTGAACCTGACTGATCTGGCCAAAGACAGATTTACATGTGTGCACATGTACAGTATATATATACAAATACATATATATGCACATATGTGTGTATGTTCACACATATATACAAATACATGCATATGCATGTATTGTGTATTATATATTTCATTAAAAATGCCACAGAAATGGAGAGAGAATGAATTACTTAGGATGCTAGAGATCACATAGCATAACTCCCTTTTATAACACATAAAGAAACTGAGTCCTAAAGAAGTAAAGAGATTTGCCCAAGGTCACACAGATAATAGAAGAACCTGAACTAGCACCTGAAATTTTTTGACTCCTGGTCTAGTTCCATACATAGCAACAAATCAATCAATCAATTAGGATATATGAAATACCTACTTACTAGGCTATAGGGATACAAACATATAAATTAAACAGTCCCTGTCTACAAAGGGCTTGTCTGCTAACAGAATTTATTCACTCAGCAGAATTTCTCTTTTCCTTCTCTACTAGGATTGTTCCTTCACCTCACCTCTCAGACAAAAATTGGTAAAGAAAAACAAAAAAGCTCAATAGTCACATCTATCCATCCATTCAACAAACATCTATTAAATGCACAAGTACTATGAGCACAAAGATAAAATGGCATCATCCCTACCCTCAAGGAACTTACATTATGCTGGTAAGACTTATGACATCTACCCAGATAGAATATGTAATACCATTTAGAATTTTGCCTCTTATACAATGGGCATTTTAAATTTTTATTTAATTAATTAACAATAATTTTTTCTCTTCTTCCCACCCTAGCCAAACTGGTATGAGGGTACAAGGGAACACAAAAAGTAAAACAAAATCGTTATCGCAAGCACATATGCGAAGCAAGACAAATTTCAAAACTGATTATGTTCAACAAATATATATATATATATATATGTATATATATATATACATATATATGTACATATATATACATATATGTACATATATATGTATATATATATATATATATATAGTCTGTACCCAGCATCCATCACCTCTCTGTCAAGAGGTGACAAAACACATACACCCAGGTACACTGGGTGTTAGATGAACAGCCAACTGGCTGTTGGGTCTTTCTTTAAGGTGGTAACTATTCTATAGGATGATCTGAGCCCATCATTGGCTTTGTTGCATCCAAAAAGTCTATCAATGGCTAGGTTGGGCCAGGTTTGGGGATGATGCACAGGAGAGGATACAGTGTACAAAAATCAAGAGGTAAATGGATTCACTCCACATTTGGCAACAGTCCTGGCATATAACATGGTGGCTCAGTGTGCGGACCTGCAGTCAAGAAGACTCCTTTCTTTGAGTTCAAATCCACGCTCAGAAATTTACTAGCTGTGTGACCCTGAGCAAGTCATTTAAACCATGTTTGCTTCAGTTTCCTCATCTATAAAATGAGCTGGTAAAGGAAATGGCATTCTAATATTTCTGCCAAGAAAATCCCAAATAGGGTCACAAAGAGTCAAATGTGACTGAAACAACTGAACAATAACAACGAACTGTAACATAACCACTCACTTCAGGTAGCAAGAGGCATAAGAATTGGGAAATACCTGTCACCTCTAAACTAAACTGAACATTCAGTCCATAGTACTTGAGCTGCCTTACTAAGTTACTTCAACCATACCATAAGAAAGGTAGTACATATTTATAATCTATCAATAATAGCTGCCATTTTTAGGGACTTTGAGGCACTTTTCTTTTTTTTTTTAAATAAATTTATTTAACTTTTTACATTCATTTTCACAAGATTTTGGGTTCCAAAATTTTCTCCCCATTTAT
>JAQQSK010006844.1:0-14247 GCA_028658325.1 Potorous gilbertii
GAATGTCCAGTGTATTGGGGAGGGGGAAGGGGACAAATGGGGAGAAAATTTTGGAACCCAAAATCTTGTGAAAATGAATGTAAAAAGTTAAATAAAAATAAAAATCAAAAAAAAATGTAGGAATGAGGAAGGCCTAGTATTTTCCATCATCAAGCTATTATATAACGCAGTAAGCAAAGAAACTATTTTGTGCTAGTTACAAAACAGAGGAGCAGATTAGTAGAAGAAATCAGATAAATAATAACAATGAGAAACTATCAAGGCCGGGATAAAGCCAAAAATATAAACTACTGGGGGAAGAAATCCACAATCAGTATGATAAGGGCAAGGGACAGGATCTCAGGTTTCACTCTCAAGGGCTCACAATAACCCTGTGAAGTAGATTTTAATCCCATTCTTTAGCATCTCCTCTACATTTTTCATGGACTGCCAGAAATCCTTTGGCCTGCTGCAAACAGCCTGTGGGCTACAAGTTGTGCAGGCCTGCTTTAGAGACAGAAAATTAAATCAGGGGTGTGAAATGACTTGCCCTAGGTCTTACAGCTAATGTTAAAAGCAGAATTTGAACTCTTGCTTTCCTCACCATAAGAGTAACATTCTCCCAGGAGTGTGCTGAAGTCAGCTCATATTGACTGGAGAGAGAAGATTGTTGAATTTTTAATGTGAGCGTTTGCACATTGGAAAGTGGCTGATACTACAAATCAGAGCATTGAGTTGCTATGTTGAGTTTAATAAATGTTGATTGATTGCCAGAACTCAATAAAGTAATTGAGAAAATGTTATTAATGGAAATTAATTTTAAAATGGAAATTAATTTTTAAATAAAATTTTAAAAAAATAATTTAAAAAATATGTTTTTGAAGAGTCAGATGTTAAATGTTTAACAATACTCCACCATATACACTACATTATGTTCTTTTATAACTAAAGTTATGGAAAGGTCTAGGAACCTGCAATACCAATAACTTCTCCCACCAGACATGTTGATCTAAGTTTCCACTTAAAACAAAACAGACAGTTGAGAGGGGCACCTCAGCACAACAGCTGCCAAAAAGGATGAGAGAACACCAAGGATCTTGCTTTCAGCAACTTTGGCGGCCAAAGGAAGGTTGTAATGATTCCATTGAGCACGGTCTCTTTGTGTTTGTGCCCATACCAGGTGATAGCTACACATCGACTAGAAGTTGTTCCACAGCTTTCCTCTGTGGTTTTCTTGGGCTCTCTCCCATTCCTGGAGTAGGCTCCTTCCTCATCTCTGCCACACAGAATTGTACCTTCCTTCAAAGCTCAACTCAGCACCCCTTCCCGTAATGTTCCTTTCCTGATCACTCCCCAACCCCCAAAATTATTTTACATTTATAGAGGGTGTTCCCAAAGTGTTGGTGAAGTTTTAAGCCTGCTAGATTAAGGAGCCTAAAACCAATTCTTTGAGGACACCCTGTGTTTTCGATATACTTGTTTCCCTAAAGAAAAATGTAAGGTCTTCCTTCCTATTTCCAGGGTCGAGCACTGTGCCATGCCCACAGAGGGCATTACTTACACACACACACACACACACACACACACAAACACTAATAAGTGCAGTCCTATGTGCCATGTACTGTGCTTGGTGCTAGAGATAGAACTAGGGCAACAACACACACACGTATGTCCATGCACACACACACCCCTCCAATTTCACCCTCTCCCAAACCTCCATATTTAAGTGGAAAACTTTACCATTATTCCAGTCTCCCGGTTCTTAACATCAGTTTATACTCAGCTCACTCTCACTACCCCACATATGCATTCAGTTGTCAGGTCTGGCTGTTTTTACCTCATTCTTACCCCTTCACTCTACTCACACAGCCATCACCATAACTCAAGTCTGCATTGCTCTCCCCTTGGCTATGTCAGTAACCTCTGACTTTGTCTTCCTGGGTGAAGTCTCCAGACTCTAGTATATGTTGCCCAAGTGATTTCCTTAAATGCAGAGCTGACCATGTTACTCCCTCCCTGAACTTCCTCTCACCTCCAGGATAAAATATAAGCTCCTATGTTTAAGCCCCTTTATAACCTGGCCTCAGCCTCTCTTTCCAACCTTATCATACATTATTTCCCTTTCCTGTAACTCATGATCCCACAGGACTGGTCTTCTCTATCCTCACACACAACATCCCATCTACTCTCTGCATGCCCTTGTACATGCCATCCCCCAAGCCTGGAATGCACCCTCCCTACCTCTGCCTCACAATCCCCCTCTTCCTTCAGGACACAGCTCAAGAACCACCTTCTACAGGGAGCCTTTCCTGATCCCCCAACAGCTGCTGGCCTTCCCCTTAAATGCCTTCTATTTATTTTACATTTATCATTTTATGAAAAATACACACATATATATATGTATATTTATTAATATAAACACAAATGAGGAATCTGTGGATGAATGAGGATTAGGAGGAAAAAGGAGTTAGAAGAGAGACTACTGGAGATACATGGAGATCTTAACTTAAATATTTAAAGATATATTTAGGAAAAAGAAAGGCATTCTGGTATTGTGTACAGAGAGCTGGCCTGAAAGGCAGCAAGACCCACATTCAAATCACCAAAGACACATACTGCCTCTAAATACTCGAAGGCTATACATTGTAGAGAAGGTATTGATGTGCATTAGGAAAGAGAAATTATTCACCTGAGAATTCCCTAAACAATGAAATCACAGGTCTAATCCTGGCCCTATGTATGGAAAATGTTAATGAGAGTAGGTTACAGGTGGTTTTTTAAAATAGCCTTATAGGGAGAGTGGCAGGACCCCCAAATCTCAGAACAAGTGAGGAGGACAACTCAAAAGACAGAGATTTCTTTCTCTTTCTTCTTCAAGAAGAAATAGCAAAGGGACAATTATAAGGAACACTGCAGAAAAGGCAGAACTGGCAGGCTGCTGTGTGCTTTCCTTTTCTCTACCTGGAGAATGATTTTCCTACCAGGAAGACTAGACAAACCTATTTAGCTGAAAGTTGGAACAAGCGATTGTAAGTACAGATTTAGCTGCACTCAGTTCAAATTAGTAGGGCAGGATGAAATATAATATACTTTAAAAAAAACAAAACAGGTAAATGTGATTTTTTTTTAGTTGTTCTGTCATGTACTGATCTTGGAGAATTGTGAAAAATAGGAAAGATATCACAGGACTGCAGAATGGCAAATGTCCCAGTTTTGTTTTGCTTTTTAATAGACAGGGGTAACGTTAGCTAACAACAGGCTGTTAGACTTGACACTTATTCCTGGCAAAATTCTAGAATGTATTAATAAAAGGTTGGTGTAGGAGATTTAGGAAGGGAAGCAATCACTAAAAAAAGTATGGGTTTGGGAGGAACAGGTTTTAGCACACTGGAATCCTCTTTTTAAATTTTTTTTGGCCAAGTTTCTTACTTCCCTGAGAAGGAAGCTGCTGAAGAAGTCTCTCTAGGAAGTTGGTGCCTGAATTCTGACGTGGGAACTTTACAATTTGGGATTACCCATGACATAACCCTCAAGGTTGGTAAAAGTCCATGATCAGTATCTCTAGTCTGTCATATGCTCAGAAATGGAAACAAAATATGGGGTCCATTAACCTCAGTGCACCTGAACAGATATATGTGGCTTCTTTGCCATGTGCTTCTCCTGCAAATAGCCATTTTCTACTCCCAGGGAGTGTTGCAGGAAAAAAAAGAAATTCTCTCCCAACCCTTTGCTATACTAAATCTAGAAATCCAAGGAGGCTTAGAGGGGGAAACAGTCCAATTTGGTGCCCAGGTCACTTTTAAATAATAAGGTACGCAGGGGAAGAGCAGCTTTCCTGACGAATATCTAAACAACTTTGTCTCAGTTAATGACACATAAGTAAGTCCTAATCTCTGAAATCCAAACAATAAAGCTCTAGGGAGCATATTGATACTGGACTCCCTTCTACCTCTACCAAGGGGGAGAACAGCTTTCCTGATGAGTATCTAAACAACTTTGTGTCAGTTAATGACATAGAAGCAAGTCCTAACCTCTGAAATCCAAACAATAAAGCTCTAGGGATATTGGCCCCCCTTCTACCTCTACTTACATAAAGAATAGGTGATATGTTCATACTAAGATAGTCATCTTTCTATCATAGTCTCCCTCGCCTTCAGGCCCCTCACCTTCCTCAACAGCAACATTTCCCAGAACTTACTCCTTTTTATTCTGGCTCCCAGGAAACTTTCTTCAGTTCTTTCTGGGCAAACACCCCAAACTCATGGCATTATGGGACATTTAGTGGGCCTGGGAGGCAGGGGTTGCCTCTAACTCTTCTTGGTGAAGTGAGTGATTATGTTTCTGCCCAATATGCATCTTTATACCAGTAGAGTGTCTATTTTAAGGTAAACTTGAGATTTTTGCACAAGGAGAAATGTAACCACTTAGGTATTGCCAGGACTTGATAGAATGGAACTTAGTGCTAAAATGTGGCAGTAGAAGAAGGTTATAACTTCTTCAAAGGTTGAAAAACATATTTCAAGAACATATACTCAGGTCCAGTCTCTGTCCCTATCCCTAAATACACCTGCATGGAAATCCATGAATGCTAAGAAAAAAGCAGCATGGATGATATTTGGATGAGGAAAGAAGCAACAGCATTAACATTATGGGAAAATGATGCAGACTGATCATACAAATGGAGAAAATGAAGCATGAGTTCCTGATACAGATTACAACAGAAAGCTGAGGAAGCTCTTCAGTTTGCTAGACATATGGAAGTTTCATCCTACTAAGTATAATGAATCCATCTCTTATGTTAAAGAGATTTCCTAAGTCAAAGGGTAAAGGAAGCAATGAGAGAAAATGAACAATGAACCTAGTGCTACTGGACAAGGTATTGATTAGTAAAGTGGAAGCAATGAAAACTTTGGAGGAAAGTTACCAGATGAATGCCCCATCTGTGCCATACAAAGAGGGGAATGTTGGGTAGAATCAGATGTGCTCACAAAACTCAGGGAAAGTAAATTTCAAAGCATTCTGAGAAAAGGTAAGTATGATCAAATAACCTATGATTCTGAAAGGGAAGTCAGATGGCAGACAGATGGAAAGCTCTCAAAATATTGAAAACCTGATAATATGTTTAGGAATAACATAATCTTTGTTTTTATATTCCCCTCAGAGAAACGTAGGTAGAATAATAACAGCATTAGGTTGACACAGAAATTGTTGGAGGACTACAACCAAAGAGCATTTGTCACTGGATACTGTTAATTCAGAATATGTCCCCTATCAACAGTAATATTACCAGGCCTCTTATCAGCACACCCTTTTAAAACATTTTTTACAGTGTTTAGATGAAGACAGGGGCATGATAATTCAATTTGCAAATGCCTTGGGATCTAAGAGAAAACATGTTCAATTACAGGAAAAATTAGTATACTAAAATTACAGGAAAAAATAGTATACTAAAAACCTTGAGACCACAGTAACGGGCTCATTCAAACAGTGACAATTAGCACAAAAAAAATTTTTTTAATTACATTTTACATTTAAAAATGTGGCAGTAATTTTTAAAATTACATTTTACATTTTAAAATGTGGCAGTAATTTTTAAAATTACATTTTACATTTAAAAATGTGGCAGTAATTTTTAAAATTACATTTTACATTTAAAAATGTGGCAGTAATTTTTAAAATTACATTTTACATTTAAAAATGTAAAAACTACATTTTTAAAAAGTGGAGCAGAAGTAGAGGATGGGGGAGATATGACTACACAGAGTTTAGAGGAAAAGACTTGAGACTTAAATCAACTGCAAGGTCAGTGTCAGTCAGCTGTGTAATGTGACTGCCAGAGAAAACCAGCACAGTCTCAAGGTATTTAAAAAGGCCATTCATTCCATAAAGAAAGTCACAAACCCAGGGCCCTTCTTCCTAGCCAGACAACACATGCAGTATCGTCATCCACAAGCATTTATCAGGTGCTTAGGCACTGGGCTGAGTTCTGGGGATACAAACAAAGGAAAATGCCTGCCTGCAAGGAGCTACAATCTAATGGGGGAGAGAGTATGCAGACAACTACGGACCTGTAGATACATACAGCTTAGGTGGGACACAGTGTTAGAGGAATCGTTTCAGGAATGGCAGTGGGCATCATGAGGGCCTCCCAAAGATGATGGGATTTGAGCCAAATATTGAAGGAAGCCAGGGATGTGGAGATGAGGAGGAAAAACTTTCTAAATATGGGGAAATAGTTTAAAACGATGGAGTCAGTAGGTGGAGTGTCATTAGGTTTATACCACTTCCAAATGTGGGACACACCTAGCAGCTAAGAAGGTGAACTTTTTCATGTTATCCTTCAACAAAATTGAGATATATGTGCTAGATGATACTATACTTAAGAGAATTAATACTGATAGAGCCTTAATAGGAGCAACTCCCATGCTCAGTGAAAGGTGAGGTCTCAGACAAGGCTATATCACCCTACCCCAGAATCCTAGGAGTACCCTGATGGGTTAGTGGCTTCTTCTATAATACCATCAGCTTAAGCCCCACTCTGGAGTGTTTTCACCAGTTAGTGACCAATTAGTGCTGCAGTATCATTTAACCATTTAACATCAATTAGTTTTACAAATGGATATTTACTGAGAAGCTATAGCAAGGACAAAAGTTAAAAATCATTCCCTCCTATCCCAACACTTGGAAGCATATACTCTCCCCTGTGCTACCTTGATCCTGGGGAGGGTAGACTCAACCTTAAACCAACTGCTACAAAATTCTCAACCCACCAGCTTCACTAAGGTTGAATTGTTGTCACTCCCTATTAGTTGCCATCAGAACACTTTTGTATTGGAGGAGCCAGGTTGCACAAGATGCTGTACCTCATTAGGCTCATCAGGTCCACAAAATCTGGCATGGACTCCAGCTCCTGGACCTCCTCTGGTGGCTCCTCTCTTGACCTTTCAAAACCCACAAGGGTACAACCTAACACAACACTACTTCACTTAAGAGCAAAAAAGAACTCATGAAAGGAGGCAAAGAACAGAGAAGCCTTAATTCATGGACCACATGTTGGTCCTCATAAAGAGAAGAAGGCCAAGGCTACTCTCTGACACACAAGCTTATAGGAAGTGTGTCTGAACAAGGTCAGACAGTAAAGAGGCCTGAGTGGCCACCATAATGAACTTTTTGTTGGTTTGTTTTGTCTCCCAGGTTTTATCAAGCTACCAGCGAAAAAGACTTTTCTTCACCATAAGTCAAGTGGACCAGAAACAGTCAAAATACCTACACATATTCTGACTCAGGCAGGAAGCAGTGCCTTTCTGTTATGTTATGTTATCCCAAAAGGGATTCAGGCTTTCCCCTCTTCCATGTGTTGAAGAAGATGAAAGAAGGTGCAGCCAGGGTAGAAGACCTTGGCCAGGGATACAGTATCTACATGGAGGAGTGAGGGCACCATGACTGCCATAAAATGGAAGATGCTTGAGAAGAAGAGGTCTAAGTTTCTTAAAGAATAGAATAGGATAAACATTAGAGAAGGAAATGGCAAACCTCTCCAGTATCTCAAGGTTTTGAGTACAAAAAGTATTCTATAAGTGAATGCCAACATTACTTTTATGAATGGCTACTTACAATTTTGAAATTATCAACTTGTACTGTCCTTCCCCCCCTTCATTTGCCTGAGCAAATATTTAATCACATACCATTCTATTGAAATGCACTGACTCTTGCAAGATTCATAGCTGTGGTTCTATCCTGATAGCTGGCATATTATGTCTTTCAGAGCTTTTCTTTCTTCCTTTCTTTTTTTTTCTCCTTCTCCTCCTCCTCCTTCTTCTCCTCTACAGTTCTTTCTCTCTCTCTCATGCAAACACACACAAACACACACACACACACACATTTACTTCCCTGCCCTTTCCAAACCATGTCACTGCATGTAGATCCTACCGTTTCCTATCTCCCTCTGTGTATTGTCTCCTCCATTACAATATAAGCTTTTTTGAGGGCAGAGACTGTTACACTTTCTCAAATTTATTTTTCTAGCACTTATCACAATACTTAGTACATAGTTCCTAATAAATGCCTTTATATATATAAAAGTACAATAAAAAATGTCAAGATGAACTATTTAAATAAAAACTGGCAAAAGAGGATTTGTCTTATCCAGATTTCAAAATATACCAACACAGTGGTCATAAGAGCTATGTGGAGCTATGGTAGTGGAAAAAGGGAACAGAAAAATGCAATACGATGTAATAGACTAGAGAATACAGATTGTGTGAGATTACTGTTTTATAAACCCATGCTACAAAAATATTGGAGAATACAATCAATATTCAGTAAGAAAAAAAAAAAAAAGGAATGGCTCTGGGGGCCGGAATGGCTTCAGTCCACCTTTGAACCCTACCTAGAGTGAAGCTGATGGAGAGTGACGAATGACTACTTCTGCAGGCAACTGAGGAAAACTGCATGACAAGCCATTACCAGGACAGGGACCAGGAACCATTGGAGGGAAATCATGTATAAGCTACAAAAAAGAATACCCAGTTAGGCAATGGATGGGAAGCCCTAAAAAGAGGTATAACCTTGGTGTTCCTCCTGAAGCAACCTAAAGCTGTAAGTGACATACTGGGCAAGAAACTGGAGGGATGGCTTGTAGGTGACTACCGTTTTCTGTGGTCTGCATGTTCTCCCTACCTTGTAGCTCATTGTATTTTCAGTCTTGTCCGACTGTAGGCTTGTCAGGGGACTTGGTGATTACACTCTGGGATGGAAACAGATGCTAAAGTTCCCACATCATTTGGGAGGGAGAAAAAAGTCAGAAGTCCCCCAAGGCTTAGACAGACCCTTCTTGTCAAAAAGGAGCCTCTGACACAAGAGTTATAGAAAAATGAAAGTAAACTCAAATATAGCAGAACTTCAACAAGAGTAATTTCATTTTTGGTCAAATTTTTGTCTGTTCATTTGGTTCTCCTGTTATATTTTGTATGGTTCCTGGATAATTTTAAAACTTTTAAATTATGGAAGACTTAGAAAACTGAGAGGGAGAGTTAGCAAATATTTTGGTAAATGGATCCAGAAAATTCAGGAAAATCTCAAGTTTCATTACTTCTCTTAAACATATTAAATAGAAATCAATTGAATTGATCTGTAAGTTTCCTTTCACTCAACAAAAGGAGTTTTTGAAGGGCACTAAATAGGAAATGGGTTCCTAGCCCTTTAAGTGACCTTTGTCCCCAAACTCAGCTTTCACTTACTATTTATTGGCCCTAATGTCTCTCTCACTGATAGCTGAGTTCTCCAGAATCAGTGTCTAGTAAGTTCCATGTCTATTGAAAAACAAGCTTTTGTAATGGTGCCAGTTTTATTAAATATGAACATGCAAAACTTCCCTTGACTGAAAATTAAGGGAGTTTGCCTTAGGGAACTTTGGCCAATCCATTACTTAAAGAGCTTTTTTCAAATATGGAGGCAAAATCAATATTTGAAAGAATGACTATTTGAAATATCAAAATCTAACACTACTGGAGCTACCCCAAAGCAGAAGGGAGACCTCAGGAGGAAGGCTGAATGATTTCTTGTCACATGTTTGGTGGAGGGGATTTTGATTAAGGAAAAGGTTGAAATAGATGGCCTCTGAGGTCTTTTCAAGTTCAGATGTTCTATGACATCAAATAAATAAACATATCTAGTAGAATCTTTCAAAATACTTCTCATACCCAACCTTACTTTCCATCTTTACTCTATTAGGCAGTATGGTAGAGATAGTTCTTGACTTGGATTCAGAAAGACCGGAGTTCTAATTCTGCCTTAGATATTGACTAGCTATGTGATCCTGGACAACTTACTTAATTTCTGTCTGCCTCAGTTTCCTCTATAAAATGGAGATAATAGTTAACACCTAACTCCAGAGTTGCTATGAGAATGAAATGAGATAATATTTTAAAGTGCTATATAAAGTGGTATTATTACTCTTACACAGGCAGCATGGTGTGAGGGTCAGAGGATCTGAGCTGTTTACAGCCTACGATCATGTCACTGCTTTAACTTTCACCTTCTTTATCTACAGCAGTTTTTAACTTGTTTGGAGCCTGCTTGCTTAACCATCCATGACAATCTAGCACTATATGTACAAGTGATGTCAAGTTATCTGTTTGAATTAGGAGGAAGAGAGAGAGAGAGAGAGAGAGAGAGAGAGAGAGAGAGAGAGAGAGACAGAGAGAGAGAGACAGAGAGACAGAGAGAGACAGAGAGAGAGACAGAGAGATTATTACATAGTTGTTTGCAAGTTGTCTCCTCATTACACTATGAGCTCCTTGAAAGCAAGGACTGTCTTTCACCTTTCTTTGTATCTTCAGGGACTAGTACAGTACCTGGCATAAAGTAGGCACTTAATAAGCCTTTTTTGATGGAGTGACTGACTGCTGTCATTCAGCTTCATGCAGAATCATAAGTGAGTCAGGGCAGGACATATGATTGGACTGAGGAGGCAGTACAAGACCCCCTTCAAAACAAGTTTATCTCTTGAAAAATGGGGAAACCTGATGAGAAGTCTATAGGAATATATGGGAAGACATGAACTGATACCCTGTGAAGGAAGCAAAATCAGGAAAAAAATGAATACAATGACTACTACAATGGAAGTGAAAAGAAAAAACTTCAAAACAGAATTCTATGTGATGATCATGACCAAATTCACCCCAAAGAAGAGATGTGAGAATATACCCTTTTTCCTTTCTTTGCAGAGGTGGGAGACTGTGGGTATGGTGAACAACATACACTGTTGGACTTGATTGATATGACAGTTATGTTCTAATGAATTGTCCTTTTTTGCTCTCTTTATATTTTCTTAAAAGGGATGACTAACAAGCCATCAAAGAGACGATGTGTTTTATTTAACCTCAAAAATTTGCCCCTCAGTGGTTAGGAAAATCCTTCTCCATTTTCCAAAGAGTGTAAGACATTCTCCATTTTGGGTGGGTCCCATATTCCCTGTGGAACAAGGCAATCCCCAGCACTCACAGAGTCACTCAAGAGATCTGGGTCCATACGATTCCCTCCTGTACCAATTCTCCACTTTGGGGGTCATGCAAGTGGTGTGGAAGCAAATTAAGAAGTCAGTGAGGACTCCAGATAAGGGAAATGCATAGATTGTCCAGGAAGCAGCTGGGAAGGCGTATCTGATTCCTCTAAGCACATGCCAAGGAACTTAAGCCACTTTAACACTCAAGGTTCTATGACTCATTCATTGTGGTCTTGGGTCCCCACGTTTGTTGACAGACATCACAGCTGCTATAGGCTTTTTGGCATAGAGGAGAATTAGTACAGCAGGGAATCATGTGGACCCAGATCTCTTGAGTGACTCTGTGAGTGCTGCGGATTGACCTGTTCCACGGGGAATGTGGGACCTACCCAAAATGGAGAATGTCTTACACTCTTTGGAAAGTGGAAAAGGATTTTTCTACCCATGGAGGGGCAAACTTTTGAGGTTAAATAAAATACATCCTCTCTCTGATGTCTTGTTAGTCATCCCTTTTAAGAAAAAAGGTATAAGACATTCTCTATCTTGGATGGGTCCCACATTCCCTATAGAACAGGACAATCCACAATCTTGATATCTATGGTTCAGATGAACAGAATAATATAAATAAATGGACAAATGAATGAATGAACACAAACTGCATTTATGATGCTCTTATATATGTGTGAGCACTAAGATAACTCCTGGGATACAGATACACAAGGGAGATGGTCCCTGTCCTTAAGGAGCTTTTTCTAGCAGAGGAACACACAAAGTCCTCCATGTTCAGAGCAGATCTTAAGGAAGATCACTCCTTAAGCAGGTGGGTGAGGCTAACAAGGCTCCAACTGGTCATGACTATATTCACGTCTGGGTAGCTGCTCACTTTACTCTGTAGGTTCTACAGCTGATGCATGCCTGCACCCCCATCTCCTTTCTCTGAGAAGCTCAAAGGTTCTTGGACTTCTCTGTTCATTGCAGCTTCTGCCTCCCATGATCCTTCAGTCTGTTCTTCCTGCTGGGGAAAAAAAAAATCACATTCCCCTTGCACATTACAACCTACACTTATAGCTATATAGACACCTATAGGTAGGTTTTGTACAGAACAAATCTGGGCACATTATTCCCCCTAATATACTGCAAGCTTTTTGAAGTCAGAGAATGTTATGATTAGCCCTCAGTGACCATATAGGAGACATATCATAAATGCTGGTTGATTGATTGTCCCCTTAATCATCCCTTTTTATGGTTCCTACAAAAAAAATTGTGACTCATGCTTATCTTTGGATTCACTCAATTTGATCATTCAATCTGGGCACTAAATTCCTGCCCAACATGATTTTGATCTTGCCTTTCAAATCTGCCGGGCTTCACTGGAAGAAGTATAAAGCAAAAAGATAGGCTTGGAGAATGGGTGTTGAAAGTAGCAAGTAGAGAGTTTATAAATTCTGGTAGTTTGATATTTCCCCAAATACTAAGTAGACAGATAGGTAGATAAATTCATTAAAATCATAAGCAAAACTTGCAGGATGGAAATATTGAAATAGTGATGATTTTATTTTCCCAATTGAGTTAATATTGGCATCTATCTAATCTCTTAATCTTTGCTTCCTTTTTTTTTCTTTAATTAAAAGAAGAGGCTAAATCTCCTCCTCTTACCTAGACTGGAAGCACCCAAACTACTCACAGGCCTAATACCACCACTGATCAGGATAAGCACTTTGGCCTGCTCTGATTCTGATGTGGGCTGATTCCACACTGGAGGCAACCTGGTGTCTCCCCCGCCCTGCTCCTAAGGGTTCACCATATTGACACCTGGTCTGCATAACCCACTGCAGCTCAGAACTCCTGAGCTCAAGAGATCCACTGGCCTCAGGCTCCTCAGTAGCTGGGGTTATAGTTATGCATCACAATAGCAAACTCTCTTAACTTATCCCATGTGGTTAAGAGAGAGTCATCAGAAAATGGGCTTCTCTTTATACCTCACATAAAAGTCTCTTCTAAAATATCTTTGACATGATCATCCCTGCTCTCTTTTAACACATACAGTCATAATGAATTCACTGTCACATAAGGTAGTCTGTTTCATTTTTAGATTTTAAATATCAAAAAATTGTTTCCAATGCTCTGCTGGATCTCCAGTGATGCAGCTCATGAGCCATCTATGCTTGTCCATTTAGTGGACCTCTTAACCATGTTCTCTTACACACTCATCATAAAGGGTCCATTCATAGGCTGGAGGCCTTCTTCACATTCACTTTGTGTATCCTGGTGCAGCATTCCTATTGTTGATCATTTTATCCCCTGTACTCACTCAGGACCAGCTCACTTTCTCTTCTCACTTCTCCCAACAGGGGCACATTTCTTTGACGGCATCCTTTCTGCCATTTCTTCTTGTAATTTCTTGTGTGTATCATAGGATCACACAGTTAGAGCTGGAAGGAAGGTTAGACATCAACAAGTCCAAATCTCATTTTACAAATAGGAGATAAAGATATATCTAGACAATTGAAGAAATATTAATTGCTCATGAGGAGGCTGAGTCAACATAATAAAAATGACAATTCTACCAAATTTACTTATTCAGTGCCGCATCAAAGTACCAAAGAATTATTTTAAAGAGCTAAAAAATAATAATAATAAATTCATCTGGAACATCAAAAAGTCAAGAATATCAAGAGAATCAATTTTTTTAAATGTGAAGGAAGGTGACATAGCAGGACCAGATTTCACATTATATTACAAAGCATTAATCCTGAAAATAATCTAGTACTGGATAAGAAATAGAGTGATACATCAGTGGAATAGATTAAGTACAAAATATGTAGTATTAAATGATTTTGATAATCTATCATTTGATAAATTGTGGAGACAAAATGGCAGACTAACAGAAATGACTTGCTACAGCTCTCCCCGTAAACCCAGCCAAATACCTGTAAAAAAACGACTAAACAAATTGTGGAGCTGCAGAACCCACAGAATGATGGAGTGAAGGAAGTCTCCAGCCTAAAACAACCTAGAAGGTTGATGAGAAGTGTCTATGGTGCCACTCTGGGAGAAGAGCACAGTCCAGCATGGGCCACACCAGCATAGACAGGACTTGAGCAGGCCTTGGGGGAATGAATCTCTGGTGCCTGTGGCAGTTCCCAGACTTCACAATCTCAAAACACCAAACATAAATTTGAAGTTCAGTGCAAAATCTTCATGGACCTGTATGAGAGAGTGAGTAGAGAAAAAGTACAGGAAAATTAGGAAAAGGAAAGAGA
>JAQQSK010006845.1:0-14247 GCA_028658325.1 Potorous gilbertii
TCCGAGTTTTTCCTCCACCTGTCTAACTTGATTTTCAAAATCCTTTTTGAGCTCCTCCATGGCCTGAGCCCATGGGATACCTATTTCAGATGTTTGGAATACAGAGGCCTTGACTCCTATGTCTTTACCTGATGGTAAGCATTGGTCTTCTTCGTCAGAGAGGAAAGGTGGAATCATCTTTTCAAAAAGATAACCTTCTATGGTCTTAGTTTTTTTCCCTCTTTTGGGCATTTTCCCAGCCAGTTATTTGACTTATGAGAGTCCTCTCCACCCCTGGCCTAGATCCTCCCAGCTAGTGCTTGGGGTCTGAGATTCAAATGCTCCCAGTCAGTTACTTGACTTCTGAGAGTCCTCTCCACCCCTGACCTAGATCTGCCCAGCTAGTGCTTGGGGTCTGAGATTCAAATGCTGCTCCCCAGCCTCAGGTCTTTCGGCGGCAGGCCTGGCTGCTATTCAATGGGAGCTGGTGCTCAGGTGGAGGCAGGGCCACCTCCCAGGCCCAGTTCCTTCAGGGGGTTTATGCAGAGACCTTCCATAATGGAGCTGCTGCCGAGCTCCAGCCTGCTCCGGGATCCTCTGAACTGCTGCTGCTGCTGCAGCTGCCACTGCCTCTGCCGCCGCCTCCCAAGGGGGCCTGAGTCCCGGAGACACTCCGCTCCCCTCTCAGCCAGTCTCTCTCACTGACCTGCGAGTCCATGGGTGGAGGGACCTTCACAGTTGCTGGAGATTCCATCCCTGATGCCTATTCGGATCTGCTTGCTCCTCTCAGTGCTGCATGGCCGGGGCAGGGCAGGGGAGGGCTCTGCTCCCGTCCGGGGCGCGATGGACCTTTGGGATCGGTTTTTCAGGGCTCTCTGGAATGGAAATCTCCTTCACTGTGTTGCTGTGCGGCTTCCACTGTTCCAGAATTTGTTGGGAGTTCTTTTTAGAGGAAATGCATGGGCTGTGGGTTCGGAGCTACCAAATGTGTGTCTTTCTACTCCACCATCTTGCCTCCACCCCTCCCAACCTTCTCTTTTTATGGATGAAGAAACTGATGCTCTGAGAGGTCGTCACTCATAGAGTAGGTGGCAGAGGAAGGTTTTTGAAGCCATAGTCTCTAACACCAAATCTATTCATCTTTCCCTTTTGCTACACCTTCCTTTGAACTCACTCAGGCTGCCAGTCCCATTGTTTCACTGAGAGAAGATGAGGGATCAAGCATACCCAAAAGATATCCCAGGCTCTTAATTTCTCGGAAGCATAAGCCTTCTTTGTTGACCTGATGTTGCAACTTACAGCCTGGGAGACGTCAGACAAATGAACTGAACCTCTGGCATCAGTTTCCTCATTTGTAAAATGAGGAGACTGGACTCAATGATCTTTAAGGTCCTTCTCAGCTCTATATCCATCCTGCTATGAAGGCTGTGAATCTTTGAGCAAGCCATCCTCAAGGTTCCTATAACTCTAAGATTTTAAACAGTGAGCCATATATAATATAGTAAAAACTCAAAATTTCTGCCCTCTCATTCTGCTTCATTCTTGCTATCTACCGTTGATGTTCTACTTACTTTTCATGAACTAGCTCTGATTCATAGGCTCATGGGGTTTTTAAAGCTGAAAGGGACCTTAGGGATCATTTAGTCTGTCTCTTAATTTTACAAATGAGGGTGCTAATGTCCAGAGAAAGGAAGAAATTTTTCCCAAAGTCATAAAGATAGGAAGTGGCAAAGAAGAGATTCAAACCCAAATATTCTGGGTCAAAATCTAATACTCTTGTCAGTCTGATAAGTGAAAGCAGGGCACAGTCAAATTCAATGTAAAGATAAATGGTTTCTGGAGGTACTACCTCCCTGACAATGATCAGGCAGTAGAATCCCCTATGGATTTGAAAGTGTGTGTGTGTGTGCGTGTGTCTGTGTGTGTGTGAGATCATCTACACAAGTCTAGTTACAGTTTTATAAGCCTTTGGTGTGATCTAAATCATCTCACACCAGTAATCCTGGCAAGCAAATTCAATGAAAGCCCTGAACTAGTCTGTGGAATACTGTGGAATAAGTTAGGGCCTAACCTTTACCCTTCCAGACCTCCACCTTGATTTGTCAGGGCTTACGTGCTCTCTTTTGTGCTTCATCTTCCTGATGGAACAGCTGCCTAAGCTGTTCTTAGGTATGATACTACAACTAATGTGGATCAACATAGAGTTTACAAAGTACTTGCCATGTGTAATGAAGTGCAGATCTGACTATGTCATTCCCCTCCTCAGTCAACTGCCATAGCTTCCCATTGCCTCTAGAATAAAATATTAACTCCTCTTTTCAGCTAATAAAGTCCATCACAACCTTGCCCCCCCAAAACTCTATTTCAGCCTCATTGTATGTCTGTCTCTCTCTGCCCTGCTCTGTCTCTCACTCTGTGTCTCTCTTTCTCTGTCTGTTTCTCTCTGTGTCTCTTTGTCTCTGTCTCTCTCCCAGCCCAACTGGATAACTTGGCTGTCTCTCTGTTCTTTATATATTACATTCCATCTCCTACTTCTGGGACTTGTCACTAAACATTCCCCATGCCTAGGATGTAGGTGTTTCTCACCTCTGACCTATAGAAAGCCTCTCTTCCTTCCAGATGCTGTTCAAGTCTCACCTTCTATGAGAAGTTTTTTCCTATCCCTTCAGTTAGAGGAACCTCCCTTTCAAGATGCCTAGTATTTAAATACATACATATATAAATACATTTATTCTTGCAAATATAAAACTATATATGGTTATATATAAAACAACATATAAGCATGCTTATGTATATATAGTTTTATATATGCATATATACATATACACTACATATGTAATGCATATAAACATAATAAATGCTAATAAATTTTTTTGGGTCATTCTCCAGTCACATCTAACTCTTTATGTTTCCATTTATTGGTTGTTTTGGGCTTTTTTGGCAAAGATACTTGAGGGGTTTGCTTCTTCAGTTCATTTTACAGATGAGGAAACTGAGGTAACAGAATTAAGTTACTTGCCCAGGATCATACAGCTGATAAGTGCATGAGGCCAGATTTGAATTCACGAAGATAAGCTTTTCTAAATCCAAGTCTGGTACTCTCATCTACTGTACCACCTAGTGCCCATACTAAGAAATAAAAATAGTTAAATGACTACAAATACTATATATAGTATATGTGTATACATACATGTATGTGTGTATATATGTATATAAATGTGTAAGATATGCATATATATGTTTATGCATACATACACATAACTCTTTGTGAATATATACACAGAGGCAGAATGAAAAGGGGACTGCAGCATTAGTTAATTCAGGTGAGCTCTGCAGAGCCTGGCATGGTTATACTGGCCAGGATGAGTGTGATGTCACAGCTGTTTCAGCAATGACCTCTTCAACAGCGCCGTCTCTCTCCTGTTTGAATGAGAACTCCTTATGAATAAATTTTATTTCATTCATGGTAGCTGTATCCCTAGAGAGTAGGACAGAGTCTGACCCACATCAGACACTTAATATATACTTGTTGATGGATTGATTGATTGCTAATGCGCTAGGCAGCTGAGCTTGGGGTCATTTCTTCTCCTAGATGGATTTCTGTAGTGTTTGTGAGATTTTGACTGAGGTCTTGGCTGACTCCTGTTGCCCCAAGGACATATCTAGATTAGGAAAGGATCCCCAGAGCTCATCAGTGACTCAGAGAACATAGAAACAGTCCTGAAGCTGATTCCCAAAGCTAGATACTGCACATTTCCACAAAACAAAGAATAACGGTATCATATTCTAAACTCTGTGAGCTACATTAGCTACGCAGATCCTTCGGGCTTGTCTCTCTTTCGTAGACTGCATGTCAGTGAGGTTCTCATGGCCTGAAAATGATTCAGACTCATAGATTGAGAGCTCAGGAGTATCAGAGACCGTATTTGAACCCAGGTATCTCCTGACCCCTGGCCCATTTTCCATTATGCCATATTGACTTTCCATGAAGTCTTCCCCCTATTTTTCATCTTCATTTTCCCTATTTCAATTCACCCCCACCAGCAGACTCCTTTTTCTCTACCTACAAATACACACAGGTATAATCACTCCAACAAACAAATAAACAAACACTACCTTTCTTTTGATCCTGGCACACCCATATCTCTTCTCTCCTTTAAAGCTACGCTTTTTTCTCCCTAACCTTGCCTCACTGTCACTCCCCGACACCAAGTCATCTGGTTTCCACCATCAATCATGTACTTTACTGAAACTGCTTTTTCCAAGGTCACCAATTATTAAATCCAAAGATGTTTTCTCATCCTCTTTGACTTTTATATAATATTAGATATCTCTGAAGACTTCATCCTTACTAACAGCTCACATTTCTATAACCCTTAAAAGTTTACAAAGAACTTTCAACTCTGTAAGATACAGAGTAACAATATCACCACTGTCACTTTCCAGTGTTGGAAAAAAGAGACTCGGGAAGATTTGTGAAGTGTTCATGGTCACACAGTAGGTACAAAAGTAAGGACTCTAATCCAGGTATCATGACTCTAAGTTCAGTAGTTTTTCCATCCTGAGACTACCTCCTTCTAGACACTCTGTCCTTACTAAGGTTCCGTGATATTGCCATATCCTTTTTAATCTCTTATCTCTTCATTCTTTTTTACTTTCTTCCCTGCTTTCTCCTTCTCCTCCTAAGAACATCACTGAAAGTTCTGTCTTTGCCACTCTTCTCTTTTCCTCTACAATCATTTCTTTGATGTCTGTATTTCTAATCACATAATACCAAGTGCTTGCTTGACATTTCCACTTGAATGTCCAAACTGAATGCATCTTTCTTTCCAACTAGCCCCTCCTGCTAACTTCCCTATTTCTATAAACAGCACCACCATCTTTCCAGTCCCCCAAGTTTAAAATCTTGGATTCATCTTTTACCCTCCTCCACCCACCCACTTCAAGCCCAAATGAGTCCATGACTCCCCAGATCACTTCTCCTGAGTAGGTCCCCACTTCCAGCCCCACCTTTTTGCTTTTCACCTTTCTTTAATGTATTGTCTTCTCTCTCCCCATAGAATTTAAATTCCTTAAAGACAAGAAATGTCTTTCTTTTTGCTTACATTTTTATTCACAGCATTTAAAATAATGCCTGGCACCACACAGTACCAGTTTAAAATGTTCTATCTATCTATCTGTCTATCTATCTGTGTCTGTCTGTCTATCTACCTATCTATCTACCATCAACCCTCGGGTTTTACATAAAATCATTTGCCATGTTCTGTTGATTGTACCTTAGCAATATGTGGGAAGTATCTAACCACCACCCCCTGCCCTCCCTGCTTGCCACCACTTTTCCTGCCATACTGACTCAAGTCTTCATTTCTACTCAACTGGCCCATTGGAATAAACTTCTTGTGGGTCTTCCCATCTACTCATCTCTTTCTTCTGCAGTTAATCCTTTATAGAGGTGCTGACTATATCTTCCTAATACACAGATCATATTACTACCTAGCTCAGTAACTATCTGTGGCTCCTCATTACATATAGGATAAAATGTAAATTTCTTACATTCATGATCCTACATAACCTAACTCCAGCCTGCCTTAAAAACTTCATATCATAGTACTTCTCATGCAGAATTTTTATGTTCCTTCTAAACTGGACTACTCAACAAATCCTCATCTCATTCTAATCTCTCCCCCTACCCCTATCTGTACATTTACATAAATCTTCCTGCCTAACTTGAAGATTTCCCTTGGTTTTCACTGAAGCATCCCCAAAACCTTCCTTTCCTTAGAAGTCAAGCTCAGGTGCTATGTCCCCCTTGAGTATTCTATAATATCTTTAGCTATAAATATTCTCTCCTAACTCAAAATTTTCTTGGCACTCTCTGCTTATAATCTTATTCACATTTGAATTTAGGTGTTGAATTGTGGTATATATGTATGTATGTATAAATTGTGTAAACACACACACATACACACACACCTCTTTGAAGAAGACTTTAAAGAAATCTTATAATTGGATTGAATCTCAATGGTCATCTAGGTCACCTTGTGTCTGAGTAAGAATCCCTCTACAAGTCATCAACCAACTTTTCCTTGAAGATTTGCAGTCCTGACACAATCTTTTAAGGCAAAGTTTATGTGTAAATTAGATCATCTCAGTAACTCTAAGGGTCTTTCATATATTGAACACTTAAATGTTATTACAATAATGGTACATGAATGTAGTAAGATATTAATTAATTGTTAGACATGATGAATATAGGCAAGCATGGGAAGATCAAGGTGAACTGATGCAAAATGAAATAAGCAGAGCCAAGAAAACAATATAGATAATGAGCACAATGACTAAGGAGAAAGAACATCTACCACAAAATAATCCAAACTGTAAGCTGCAAAATTATAAAGAACAAGCCTGATGTCAAAGAAAATATATGAAAAGATACCTCATTGCTTTGTAGAGTTTAGTGTCTATATTGAAATGTTAATTTTTGAGATGTATTACTCAGTTTTTCTGATTTTTTTCTTTCTCTTCTTTCCTTTTAAATTCTTTATTACAAAGAATCACTTCCTACAAAGGGGAGTAGGAGGGATACAGGGAGAAATCTAGATTTAGACATAAAAGATGTCAATAAAATGTATTTGCAAAAATGAATGCTGGTTTTGCTGAATTATTGAAAGAGCTTGTGGTAATAGAAATGAGATAACCAACTGAGCTGTACTGAGTTGGGTGAGGCCAAACATTGAATCCTTCTGAGCTGATTTGTTTCTGGGCACAGGATGGTGCAGAAGAGAGTTGACAGAGGGTGAAGAATTAATACTGAGCTTACAAGCAACTCCTTCCTTAGGAATCTACAATAAGAAGCTTGAAATATACAAACTTAACTAATGATTAAAAAAATCAATTACATTTCATTTTGCATCATGCCTCCAGCACATTAGAACGCATGACAGTCCACATTTCTGTCATCTGCCCAAACGTTTGCAGTTCTCTGTTGTGGTTTATGTTTGGTTGATTAAAAAGTAAGTATTTATATTCTTCATTTTAATATTTATTTTTCTTTGGGACCAGACTTATGATTCCATCAATACATGGAGTTCCTCTTTGAGAAAACTCTATCAATATAGCTTAGCTATTACTCTGGAACTTGAATCTTAGAGGTCCCTGAGACACCAAGAAGTTAAGAGGCTTCCCCCAGGAATACCCAGATAGTATGTGTTGGAAACCAGAATGTCTTGACTCCAAGGTCATCTCTCTAGATATGATGCCATGCTGCCATCAAATCACATTGTATTTTCAACATAGGCATAATCATTTTCTTTAAAGAATAATTTTACATGAAAGATTTAGATTCTCACATATTTTCCATGCTGAAGTCTCTTTTCTATTTTCATCAGATTTTGTCAGGAGATCTGTATTCAGTTCTGACCACCACATTTTAGAAAACATGATGACAAACTAGAGAGTGTGCAGAGGAGGATAATTAGGGTGGTGAAAGGACTTGATATGATTTTATATGAGGAAAACTTGAAGGAAATCTGGATGTTTAGCCTGGAGAAGCCT
The DNA here is from genome assembly GCA_028658325.1 of Potorous gilbertii. Taxonomy (NCBI): domain Eukaryota; kingdom Metazoa; phylum Chordata; class Mammalia; order Diprotodontia; family Potoroidae; genus Potorous; species Potorous gilbertii. The sequence goes on from JAQQSK010006845.1 coordinate 7,534, forward strand.
CCGGCAGGGGGGGAGGAGAGGGATGTGACTGATGTCTTTTACATACTGATGTGTTGTCATGTGAAAGAAGACAGAAATAAGGAAAATAGGTGGAAATTTAGAAAAAGGAAAAAAAGTAGGTTTGATTTTTAAAAATAGCTTCCTAAAATGAGTCATCTAAAAGTGGAATGGTTTGCCAGGGCACTGGAGTGAAGGGAGGATCCAGGGGCAGATAGGTAGTGTAGTGGATAGAGCACTGGATTTGGAATCAGAAAGACTCATCTTTCTGAGTTCAAATCTAACCTCAGTGATTTATTAGCTGGATGACTCTGGGTAAGTCATGTAAATCTGCTTGTGTTTGTTCCTCACCTGTAAAATGAGCTGGATAAGGGAATGGTAAACCACTTCAGTGTCTTTGCCAAGAAAATCCCAAATGAGTTCAGACAAGATTGAAAGAAATCACTGAACAACCACAAAAGCAGGGGACAATTAGTTCACCTTCACTAGAGTTCTTTAGGGTAAGGCTGAGTGATGACTTGTAGATATATTGCAGAGGGATTCTTATTTCAATATTAGTTAACCTAGTTGACCTCTGTGGTTCTTAGCAACTATGAGATCCTGTGATTCTCTGATTTATTCTTTGTTAAGGTAATTAGTAATTAATTGAGTAATGCAAGTGAAAGATGCCACAGTTGAGTGACTTGCCCAAGGTTAGATGGGAGTGGATGACAGTATATCCTGTTACTAAAAAGTAACAGCCCAGAGATAGCAGCAACCTGGAGCCCCTACCTAAACACCATCCTGTACTGGGCTGCAGAGAAAGGGAGGACCTGCCTAAACTGTCTGTGTGTGTGTTTGTCCTTCATGGCCGAAGAAGACCATGCCATCAAAGAAATGATGACATGACCTGCATTTCACTTTGTTTTGAGTGAGGGAGGGCTGTGCAGGTCACCAGCTTCACTTCTCCTCCGGAACCATCTGAATCCAGTGACCAGATATTCATCAGGATGACTGGAGATGACCCAGGATGAGACAACTGGGGATAAGTGACTTGCCCAAAGTCACACAGTTAGTGAGTGTCAAGTGTCTGAGGTATGATTTGAACTCAGGTCCTCCTGACTCCTGCATTAGTGCTCTATCCACTGCACCACCTAGCTGTCCCACCTGTGTAAACTAGGAATCTGATGAAGTCCTTTCCACAACTGGAGAGAGAACTTAGAACAACTTATTACAACATTTTGATGTTTTCATGAATCTGTACTCTCTTCATTGTCAGGGTAGTTGTTGAGTCATTTCAATCATGTCTGACTATTCATGATCCCATTTGAGATTTTCTTGGCAGAGATACTAGAGGGGTTTGCCATATTCTTCTCCAGCTCATTTTTACAGATGAGGAAACTATGAGTGATTTTCCCAGGATCACACAGCTAATAAATATCTGAGGCTGGATTTGAACTCAGATCTTCCTGACTCCAGGCTCAGAGCTCTATTCACTGCACCACTTACCTGCCCTCATTGTGTTGGGTACTTTCTCCTATTACATGGGTCAAAACCCATTCATGCCTTTTCACCCATGTGATCATTCTCCATATTCTTCTTTAAATATTCATAGAGAATATACTCATTATCAGGAGGCTTTCTTCTAGGTCTTTATACCATTGTAATACGTGCGCTGTCCATTTGTCTTCCTTCTCTCTTGTTACATGACCAGCCCACTTCCTCTTTCAAATCATAAATAACTTTCAACAATTTCTTCATATCTTTTCTTTTCCATCCCATTCATAAATGTCTCCTCCATCCCTTCCCCAGAGAGCCATCCTCAATAACAAAGAAGAAGAAAGAGAGAAAAAAAAGTGGCTCAGTGAAAGTAACCCGAGTCTGACGGAATGTATGGTATTTCTTCACTCATAGTGACAACCTCTACAAAGAAAGTAGAAAGTGAAACTTTTTTCATCTCTTCTTAAGGATCAACCTCAGTCATTATGATTGCCCAGCATTCAGGTTTTTGTTTACCTTTGTTCTTTCCATTTATATTGTTTCAATTACTGCAGATATTGCTTTTTCTAGTTCTGCTTACTTAAGTTGCATTAGTTTATATAAGTCATAGTTTTTTTGCATTCTTCACAAAGATATCTTTAATGATATCTTTTACATCACTTCTAGAGTGAAAATGGATACTTGCACCCACCAAGCTTGTCTCTATTTCTTCAGATTGTAGCATTCCATGATTGATAGCTAAGTAGTGTAATTGAGGCAATATTAGAGTTTGAAAGGTGGGTTTTTGTGTCAGAGAACACTGTAGAGTCATTAAAAGTGCTGCACTATTTCTCAGAAGTATTCCAGCCATTCTCCTCATCATATTCAATGTTGTCTATCTGTGGGTAGTTATGTAAGGATATAAGTATTGATAGACCAACTCAACAGGTAGTCAACCAAACTACATGTTGTAGTTTGAATAATATAAAATCTTCCTTCAGTTTCTGGGGACTTCTCATTCTGGAATATCCCTAGGCTATATCAGCCCCTCTTCTCCCACTGATAAATTTCTTTCTGGGACTCTATTTGGGGGAATGTCCCCGACTGCCTTCATTGCTCTTCTGGCTGTTCTTCTGACTCTATTGACTTTGCAGTCATGTCCTCCATGTCTTTACCTAGGTACCTTCTCTCTCCTCAGTCTCAGCTTTTTTTACTTCTTTTTTTTGTTTATTTGTTGTTTTCCCCCCTTAAAATGTAAAATCCTTGAGGAGAGGAATTATCTTTCATTATGGTTATATTTTATCCCCAGCACTTAGAACGTGCTTCACATATAGTAAATAATAAATATTTGTTTCCTCTTGCCTTTAATCCACTTGGTGTATGTGTGTTACTAATATTAATTCCTATACTTATGTATAGTTCTCTTTGAAGAAAGACACTGTAATATTTTGGGATTTGATTCAATTAGGATGATGGTATCAGAATACAGAAGCATCTGGAACTCATGATCTTCATTATAGACACTATGTAGGACATGGAAATGGTGAACACATTTGTTGAATATATATATTGTCCCATTTGACACTTTCATATAGATAACTAGAAGTTCGTTAAGCAAAATCATCTCTGAGATTTCTCCCATTAAAGAACTTTGCATGACCTTAGTAAATTTATAGGCATTACCAACAGATTGAGTTTTGCTCTACAAAACAATTTTTTTATGAAGAAATGATAGATGAAGCACAATTTGCATTTAATTGTATACATGTAAAGATAGTAGGCTCAGGAAATTTTTTAGCATAAGATTCTTCTCATTTACTTCTGATAATTTTGTCAAGGATTCTTCGTATTAAGGCATAGACCACTTATAGAAATGAAAAAAATAGATATAATTGTCAATAGTTGTTGATATCTTTTCCATATTTTCTTTTTAAATATCCATGACCCTTCCATTCTTCTGGTATCACACAACCTTAAAAATCATGAAAATCAATTTCTTAGTGCCTTAAAAATGTTTCACCTCTAGTAGTTCTTCAGAATTTCATCACCTTTAATGACATATCCTTTTCCTCATACTACGTTAGTACATACAGTCCTAAGGCATTAGAGTCATATATACTTTTCCCACTGTTGGCCATGTTAATACTTCATAACAAAAAAAAAGCAAGAAAATCTATTCTTTTTTTGTGTCACTTTATTATTCTTCCAGTTTCATCTGTGTGTGCTGCGGAATGATCTAACACAGACAGATTATCACATCAGACTGTCTTCAATAAGAAATATTTATTAAGGACCTATTGTGTACAAAGCACTCTCTCATGTTCTGGGGAAGATGCAACATTTAGATAGCAATAAATCAATAAGCATTTATTACGTGCCTACTATGGGTCAGACACTATGCTAGGCACTGGAGATACAAAGACAAAAATGAAATAGTCCTTCCATCCTCTTACATTCTGTAACATGAAATGACATGCACGTGAACAAAATCTACACAAAATAAATATATGATAATAAGATGAAACTTCTTCCCTCCATCCAAAGAGCTTATAGTTCTGTATAAAAGAAATAATGATGAATGTTTATATGAAGGTTTGCAAAGCTCTTTACATTTGCTACCTCCTTGGTTAGTTGCCCAGTAATTGGTTTTTGCCCAGCATAAGGAAACAAGACCAATATAGATAGCTATACTACACATAATACTACATGATGAATGCATTAAAAAGGCATAAAACAAAGTGTTATTATATAAGTTATCAGGCAAGTCCGTATGAGAGAGTGGGAGAAAAAAACCAAGAAAGACTTTGAGAAGTTGGTGGCATTTGAGAAGGGATTCTAAGTGTAAAAAAGAATTCAATTGGGGGAGAAAGGGTGTTCTAGACATAGAAACTCAGACTGTTTGAAGTATAGAGTGCATGGAAGGTAGTGATATGAAATATGACTTTAAAGTGAGAGTGGAACAAAATTATGGAAGACTTTGATATTGGCAAATTAATTTGAACTTTTTTGGCAATAGGCAGACAATAGAATTTTTGAGTAGAGGAGAGACCTGACTAGATCTGATATCTGTGAGAAGGTTTATTTTGCCAGAGACATGAAGAAAAGATCAGGGGGATGGGGGAGGAAGCACACACAAAGAATTATATGGAAGCTATTGTGACAATCATTGGTAGAATGGTGGCAGAGGGCATAAATAGGAGGTGATGGAAGTGATATATCTGGGAGATGGAATCAATAAGATTTGGATTGAGGGACAAAGGAAAGGGAAGAATCTAATATAATTCTAAGGTTTTGAACATTGGGAGCATGATGGCTGGGACTATCATAAAAATGAAAGAGTGAAATCCAAAGTAGCAGGTTTAGGAGGAAATTTAAGTTTGATTATTATGGACATGAAGGGGCATCCTATTAAAGACATCCTGTATATAGTTGGATACGCAGCTGAAATTCTGTGTAAAGAGTTGTTAAGTTGGAGACATATCCTCAACTTGGAAGGGAGATTGATGGGGAAACGATGAAGTCTGTCAAGAGCCCTGTCCCTATACAAACATGGGCAATCTGAGTAAAGGATGTCATGCCTCTTTGGAAACCATCTACACGGATGTAGATGGGTGTAAACATCATTATCAGCAATCAGTTGTTAGGATGCAACAAAAGGCTCTAATTAGGAGAATTCAGAAGGAATGAAACAGATGCCTTTAGGGTTCTTAGAAAGACATTCTTTTATTGCAAGTATATAGTAAACTGTGTGATGGTTTTCTTCAGGAAACAATGGAAAGCAGAAACATAAAAGCCTGGATGAGACCTTTATGTGGCCATGTAGTTCAACTTCCAAGCAGTTTTAAATTTTGAGTTTCAAGTCCTCTACCACTTAATCCTATGGATGAGATACCTGTGCAATACATTGGATTCATAGTTTGCAAGACATAGATAAAAGAATCAAGGATTTAAACCAGGAAGGGGATTTAGAGATTGTATCGTCCATTCATTTTCATGTGTCTCCAAAGAACATGGAACTCCAGACGGAGCAGATTGGGGAGGTTATTTGCCCAAGGTCATGCAACTAACTGATGTCCCAAGCCAGGACTCAAGTCTGGGTTTCCTTATGTTTAATCAGGAACCCTCTTTCCACTCCTGTATGCTGCCTATTGTTCCCTGACAACCTCTCAAACATAGCCCATCTTTCATAATCCCCTGTTTAATCCCTGCTTCCACGACCTTTGCCTTTATCTCAGTGCCTATGGATAACTAGTCTCTCTATTCTTGTGCAGGTTGTGTCTGCTCTGACATAGAACAAGCAGTAGATGTCTATGGGACCAATCCAGATATATAGGAAGTCTATATGGAAGATACTGTAAGGAAAACATAAAGAGAGGGAACTCTAGTACTTGGGGCACAGTTTTGTACATCTCCCCAAATGTGCTGCTCATGATGATCAAATTTGAAATTTCAAAGTCAATTTTGATTCATCCCAATATCTCCCTGCCTCCTTTCATATTCAACTGGTTGTGAAGACATGTTGATTGTACTTCCTTTAAGCATTTGTTAAGCACCTACTATGTGTCAGGTACTATGCTAAGTGCTGAGGATACAAAAAAGCACTGCCCTCAAGGAGTTTGCAATCTAATGGAGGAATAAGGCATGCAAACAAATATATACAAAGCAAGCTATGTACAGGACAAATAGAAAATAATTGACACAGGGTAAGTATAAGTTCCAGACTATATCTTTGACGGCACTACCTCTGCATAACTGTTCTTTTTCCACTCACTGCTATCATCCTAATTCAAGTCCTCACCATCTCATTCCTGGACTATTTTAATAGCCTCCCAACTGGCCTTCCTGCTTACTCTCTCTTGTCTTCAAACAATTTCTCAAACAGCTGTCAAAATAATGCACAGATTGGACCATGTCATCTATTTGAGTTTGTTACTCATTTGTTACTCTTTGTTACTCATAACATAAAATGTAAATTCCTTAGCCTGGTATTTAAGATCCTCCAAAATTTGGCTTTAACTTATCTCTTCTGCTTAATTTCATAATACTTTCCATCACATACTATTTTTTCTGCCAAAGGAGACTGTTAATTAATCTCCATACTTATTCCATACTTCCCTAACTCTGTACATTTGCTCAGGTTGTCCCCCATAACTGAAATGCATTTTTCTTCCAAAATAAAATACTCCCTGGGAAACAGTTTGGTCACTGAAGTTATAGGGAAGCATCCTTAATCCTCAGAACTGGAAGAAGTCCCAATAG
>JAQQSK010006846.1:0-14245 GCA_028658325.1 Potorous gilbertii
CCCCGGGAGTCTTGGGCGGAGCTGCCTCTGCCTCTGCCGTGGCCGCAGCCTCCCAAGGGGGTCCAAGTCCCAGAGATACCCCGCTCCCCTCTCAGCCCGTCTCTCTCACTGACCTGTGCGTCTGTGGGTGGAGGGACCTTCGCAGCCGTGGGAGAATCAGGTCCCTGAAGCCTGCTGGGGTTTCCTTGCTCCTCTCAGTGCTGCATGGCCGGGGCAGGGCAGGGGAGCGCTCTGCAGGGAAGGGCTCCGCTCCCGTCCGGGGTACCTTTGCGGTGGGTTTTTCAGGGCTCTCTGCAGCGGAAATCTCCTTCACTGTGTTTCTGCGCAGCTTCCACTGTTCCAGAATTTGTCAGGAGTTCTTTTTAGAGGGAATTCATGGGCTGTGGGTTCGGAGCTAGCAAATGTGAGTCTTTCTACTCCGCCATCTTGGCTCTACCCACAAGACTCCATTTTAAAAACTGACCTTGAAGATTTCTAAAAGCTAATTGGCCTCAGTGTAAGTGCTTGAACTACTGGACAGTCTTTTCTGAACCTGTGACTGTATGGCAACTCAGCCTTGCATATCTTCAAGACCGTGAAGAAGCCAATGGTACCTGTTGGATTGGCAAAATCTATGATGAGCTTCTAATAGGTAGCCTAAAAATGATAGTGACCTCAGGAGATGAATGTTCAATTTGAGTACTTATAAGTATCTATACTTATAAGTATAAGGTTTGAAGTATAAGTATATATATATATATATATATATATATATACTTACATTTGTGTACATATATTTATATATACATGTATAGCTATGTAAGTATAAGTAGCTTTGAAAGAAGCTGCTTTTATATTCAGAGAGGTGATGGAGACAGATACCTTGCAAATGTTTCAAAGGGGGAAAATCTTGAAATTTTAGTATGTGAGTTTGTGAAACTATGAAATGTTATGCTTCAAAGACAGTGATTAACTTTTAACATGCGAAGAAAGTTAAGAACCTAACAAACCAAAAGGATTCGAATAGACTCTACTAAATATAAGTGTTTCTCCCACTTAGGAAAGAGATCTTTCAAAATGAGGTTTGCCTTCCATTTTCAGGATACATTTTTCAATAGTAATGAATGATTTTAATGAGTTGAGGCATTGCTTAACCTCACTTCTACAGGTAGAGATTCATAGATCAATAGTACCTCAAAACATGCAGTTGAGTCCCAGCAGTCAAAACAGAGCTATGGCCAATGGAAAAGGTTACCCAAGGCAAGGAGTCACATAAAGATTCTCCCTGCTCCATGCAGGCACTGCAGGATGTGCTTAAGAAGTATAATATACAATCCTGTCCCTTAAACGAAGTCTCTTCACCATCTGGCTGAAGAAGCAATATTTACACACATGGATAAACACAGTACAAAGCAATGCATACTTTGGGGAGGTCACAGATATTAAGTACTACAGGTGTCTAGAGGAAAGAGACAGATCACTGTGTGTTAGAAGTAGTTTCCTGGAGAAGGTGAGAATGAAGCAGGATTCCAAGGGAAAGTAAGATCTAGACAGGTGAAGAGTGGGAAAATTCTTCTATTAAGAAGGAAGGACAAGTTCAAAGGTAGGAATGTACATGGATGTGTTCTGAGAAAATCAAGCAATTTAGCTGAAGTATAGGGTTTGTAAAGTACACTATCTGGATGGGGTTTGAGAGATATGTTGGGACCAGTCTAAGGAAAGCCTTGAATGAGTTAGGACATGAGTGGAGGCTGTAGTCCTAACTGACAATAACTCACCAGGTATCGTTGGGAGTCTCTGTGTTAGATTGTCTAGAGCACTGAATTAAAAGGGTCAGGAGACCTTGTTCAAGACTTACTTTTTGTCACTGGCTAACCATGCCACCTTTGTCAAGCGATATGTGCTCTAGTCCTTAGATTTTTCATTTCTCAATTAAGATTGTGGGGCACTAATGATCTTATAATTCTTCTCATGCTGTTCCCTGGAAATATTAGAGGTCCTCTGCACCTACTTTGAAGACAGAGAAGGCAACATGAGATGAAGTTAGAAATTTTAAGTTGTAGACACTGTTCACTGCAACAGCCTGAGAAGTAATTATGTGGTATGTCATGTCAACCCTCTTTCTCTTAGGAGGGTAACAAAGGAATTTGGGTAATAAAACTCTAAAGTTAAAGCTTTAAAAGTTTTAGAAGTCTTTTAGTCTAACTCCCTGATTTTAAAGATGAGAAAATTGAGGACCAGAGAGGACTTACCCCAAATATACAGTGAATCACACTATAAGACCCCCCCTCCCCAATTAAGCCCAGGTGTGCATTACATGGTGACCTACCAAACATACATTTCCATGTTACCTGTGTATAACCAAAGGGAGATCATGTAATTAGAAGACTAGTTTGAGACTTTAGGAGCCTCAGGAGATCTGCTACTATAAGTTAGTTGGTTTTTATTCCTTTTAATTGTCTACTTTTGACCTTGACCTTCAAAAGTACGTATACAAGCCAAGTGGCTTTTTCAGCACCTGCCACCTCTCTTCATTCCTCCCATAATGGGAAAAACATCCTATTCCAGTTTTTTCCCTAAGTCCAAATAAGTACAAGGACCAAAAGAGAGAGAGAGAGAAAGAGAAAAAGAGGATAAGTTATTTTCCATTGCTCTGGTTTTGAAATCCATGAAGCAACATCATTCAAACCCACCTCTTTCATGCACCTATCTAGAGCTGCCTAGGAAATGACAAATGTTTCATGGTGGGGGCAGATTATACATGCTAATACTGTATCCGTGCCCACGGAGCAAAGTCACCCCGATGGTGAGAGTGGATTTATGGTCCATAGCCTAATTTGCAGAATTTAAATGATGCCAGAGAGACACCAAAGGCAGACTTATAAGAGTGTGCCCTCTCCCTCTCTCTGTCTCTACCACATCCAGTCAGTTACTAGCTTGTATGTTTTTGAGGCTTTTGGCTCAACTTCTTTGCTGTGCTTTACTGCTGGCAGAGAGATGGCAAATTTATTACTTTACAAATCATACCATTCGCAGTGTAAATGAACTGTCTGCCGGCGGCGTGCTCTGCACAGATGATTTGCAAAACATATAGTAGAAAGCCAGACTTTGCTATCTGCCTGCTTACTGCCTTTGAGACAAAAGTGTGCTATAATGCAGAGCATCTGTGCAGTGTAATGGAAGGCCGGGAAATTGGTGACGACTTATAAAAGTTGGCTCAGGATCATTACATAATTCTGGGCTCTCGGTCCCAGGCCTACGGAATCTAGGACTCACTCTCAGTTTTCCGAGTCAGCACAGATGGTTTGTACTGATGAGTTCAGAGTTGAGCAGAGGAGAACGCTAAAGCACCATGCTTCCTTAAAGGGCCTCTCCTCCCCCAGAGCCTATCAATAAGCAAGGGGCCTGGGAGAGCTGAGAGTCTCACAATTTCTTCCATCTTGGAAAGAAGATGGCTCCATTGCTGATCCTGAAATAATTCTAGCCCAGTTTCCCTATGTCAAGTGTTTTCAATGATCAAATGCCTCCAAACCAGATGAATCTCATTGTGGATGCGGTAAAAATATGTACAAGAGGGGACTGGACAATGAGACCAGTCCTTACGAGTATGTGCAGAGCATACAGCTGATGCGATCCCCACCCAGACATTCTATAATTCTATAACTGGTTCTTGTCCATTAACCATATGGTGAAAAGGAGCTTCTTTGATTGGCTCGGGGTCCAGAACTGAGGTACATTCAAAGGGCACAAGTCACCCCAGACCTGTCCTTTTTGGTCTGTCTCCTTCCTATCTGGTAATATGCCAGTGAGAGAGGAGAAACTGTAAGGAAAGGGATCCTGGACCTTCTACACCTTAGACCAGTAAAGATTTTGGGTCTTTGCCTTAGCATTTGTCCTTTTGTTTTATATGAAACATATTGGAGATGGCTATGATCTTGGTGAGCCTTGACAGGTCAAGACAGTAAGTTAATAGTAGACCCAGGTGCTAGTACAGCATCAAGGCCCAAAGAACTAAAGGGTGACTTTTGGGATCTGGGAGAGTGAGAGCTGAGACAAGAATCGTTGAGAGGCTACGTCTTATTTGAACATGAACTTGATGGGACCAGCGCAATATAGAAAACGCATTAAGTCTGAGCCTCTTTCCTCCAGGGACTAAGGTGACTTAGGAGAGAGCATGCTCATCCCCACTGATAGTGTTGGTGTATCGGGGAGGATGAAAATGTTTGAATTTCTATTCTTGCTGTAGCTTCAAAGTACATACCGCTTAATAAAAGCTCATCAATGTTAATTTAAGTAGAACTTGAGTGTAAATGATTTGTGGCTAGCCGTGGAGGAAGCGCACATTTAAAATGGGGGTGTGAAATATAGCAAAAATAGCATAAAAGAAAGATATTCCTGCCCTCCCCCTCTAGCCCCAGCCCCGCAGAGTTAGTTCTTATAGTCTTTCTCAATTTCGAAGGATAAGTCTAGAGTAACTATTACATGTGTCTCCCCTGGAGTACATTCTCTGGTTCTGCATGGGTTCAACTTAGCACTATTAGAATCAACCACCTGGACAAGTTTTCCCTGAGCACCTACTCTGTACCTATCCTGTGCTCAGTTGCCCTATAGGGGAGATAGAAAAGGAGGAAAAATTAGAGATCAAGGGCCTTTCACCCAGGACCTAATATGCTCCTAACCTACATTCATTTATGCTATAGGAGAGACAGAGAAGGCCCTGTCCTCAGGGAACTCACAGTCAGCTTGGAAAAGAGAAGCCTCACTAATGTGAACATATTTATGGCTTGTGTCCCCTGGTCAATTAGCTCTTCTAAATCATGGAGGCCAATTAAAAAAAATGGGACTTGGTCGATAAGAAGTTTCGCCATAAGATAGGAGTTTTTTTTTTCTACATCTGTAAACAGATGCAATCCCTCCTCAAATTGTAAAATGTGTGGGGATAGAGACTAGACCTTTGAGATCTCTGGTATAGAAAACCCCCTCTCTCAATGGAGGACAGAAATGAGATGGAAACTCAGGTCTTACTGTCTTTAAAGTAAGCTCTCTATTCACTATGGAATACTGCCTTTATAAATATATTTAAATATACACACACATGCCTATATTATGTATATATGTGTGTATATGTTACATATATATGTATATATATATATACATATATATATATGTAATATACATATTTGGAGACTTTTTGATGTTGCAAGAGTCCATCTAGCCCAGTCCTCTCATTTTGCATCTGAGAAACTAAGGCCCAAAACAAAAAAGAAAGTCTTTCTCAAAGTATTATTTTAAATATTAAATGCATTTTAAATAGTAAATTATTATTTTAAAGTATAATTATTCATTCCACATTGTGGGGGTTAGGGGTACAGCACCCCTACAATCTGGAAAATCCATGTAAAATGTTTTGACCCTTCTTTCATACCAGAAAAGAAATCTGAAATTTCTTTATTTTTCTCTTATGGGGTGTTTACAGTACCTTATTGTAAAATTTGAATTAAATATTTGATCATAGACTCCATCCATGACTTCTACAAAAGTCCTCCAAAATTCCCATTTAATTTCTTATACTGACCTGCACTATATGGAAATTGTAATGTGGAAAGTCACAATGTGGAAGGAATGACTGTCGTGCCAGAGGAAGGACTAGAACATTGATATAGAGTGAGCTAACTGGTATGGTCCAGGTTTTAAGGCACTGAAGGAATTGAGAGAAGTGTAGGATGAAGAAATCCAGAAGGGTTTTTCTAGAGGAGGGAGTTCTAGACTTGTATCTCAAGTGATGGTTTATTCACCCAGAAAGTGCAATGGAGACATACTCTTGATAGCCTCTGATTTCTCAAATATTCCATGTTGTTTGGTGTCTCTCCAGCTCCATGCCTCAGACAGCCTTGGCTAGCTCATCTCAACCATTTTGGAGTAAAGCTATCAAGACCACCAAGATGGACATATTCAGATTTCTCTGTGGCACCTGGTCTACTTATAAATGAATCAACAAAAATGGTCCAATTACAGAGAAAAGTTTGCTTCAGAAAGAGTACAGAGCTATGAGGCCCAGCCTAAAGAGAGCCATGGGCTGAGTGTGACTTGGAGGGCAAGGGTTAATGGGACTGCTTACCCAGGATATGCCACAAATTCACCAAAAATCTATAAAAGGACAGGACTAAACTGGATCATTTCTAAGGTTCCCTTCAAGCCCTAACATATTATTCCAGGAGCAGAAAAGAGAGAACTTAATGTTTAAAAAAAATGAATTAAATTTTTAAACAGTGACTTTAAAAAGTGAATCAATTAAAAATATTCACACTTAATTGATAGTTTAAACCAATGAATTTGATTTTAAAATAAAAAACTACTTTCATTGAGTTTTAAAATGGTTAAACTATTTTCTTAACTGAGTTATTTTGAATCCTCCACTTTGGAACTCAATCAGTGTTTGGTTGTTTCTCCTTCCTTTTAAATTACATTCATTATTTTTCCACCCTTTAAAATTATCTTTAGACTTGGGTTGTTCCCAGAAAAAGTTGGCTCATTTGCAAATTGTCTAGCTTTGCACATTGGCTTTAAGGCATACATACTTCAGGTGCCTGGCCTAGGGAAACTCACCCAGGCCCTGCCCTTCCAGATGGTGACTACATCACCAAAAACCCCCTTCTTTCTAACCCCAGTCAAACTGTAAGGAACCAGCAAAGAATGTCCTTTGCATTTCAAATCCCTTCAACGTCAAATGCCAAGTAGTAGAGATTAGAGGCACCATCTCTAGAGACACTTAAATTTAGTTAATGGACTTTTTATAGCATGTAAATGTCGTCCTCTTTAAGGAAGCCTGTTAGCCAAATAAATAGTACACACATCTATAATGTATGGCATATACTGTGGAAATTGAGTGACAGCCTTGGGTGCAAGAGCATGAAGGATAGTCAGAAGAGAAGTCACTGACATGGCTCTTTTCCAGCATTCCTGCTCAGTCAGTCTGCCACAGGAGGCACAACTAGCTTCCTTCATAGCTCCTCACAACCCCAAAGTAGTAGCTAGTACAGCTGTTTGTTAGGGGGAAAAATAGTGCTGGTTCTGTGGGCATTTTACAGCTTCTTAATGGAAACCTTGAATTCAGCTGGGAAAATTTTGACTCTGGACTATAGTCAGTAATGATAACTTTGGGTCAGGAAAACCTGGCGACTGGGTCTATTTGCCTAAGCATGTCAGGAATTACTGTTGAGTGAAAGATGAGTTGCTTCTAAGTTGTGTCTAAGCTGTGATTCTACTCCTGTATACCCATCACCTTGAAGAGGAAGCATCGTGGTATGTATTCATTTAGAAGATGTTGTGGAATAAGAAGCAAGGTGTTGATTGAAGCCTAATTTCTTCCAGAGTCCTTTCTAATTTGGGGAAGACCTAGATTCAAATCCTACAGAACCTTACCAGTTGTGGGACCCTGGGCAAGTTATTTAATCCAATATCAGTTTTCCCATCAGTAAAATGGGATTAATAATAATAAAATACATCTTCCAGGATGTATATATGTACATACATATATATATATATATACACATACATAAATATGTGTACATATACGTATATACATATGTGTATAGATATGCATATATACAAAGTATATATATATATATATATATATATATATATATATATATATATCACTTTCCACATTTTAAAATTATTTTTAATTCGCATGAGAACTGAAAACCAATTAAACTATCCATTAGAGGGAGGTTGGGAGGGTTGAACAAACTTTTAAAGAAGATCATATGATTCTTGAGAAATAGCTAAGAGAAAGGAGCATGGAAATCATAGCCATCAATTCATTTTATAATTTGTGAGTGATTTCCCATTCCCTGAATTATTCTTCCTTTTCCATTGGATTTCTATGCATTTGATGACTTTCTGATTTTCACTAGAGTTAATGGTGTAGCTCCATGAGGGAAGGAAGCCTAATTTATTTAACCTATCTCCATTCTTTGTACATACCCACAGTCTATCAAATGATGTCTGTCAAATCATCTTTGTACCACTGGCATGTGATTTTTTTTTAAATGCAAGACACTAGAGTAACAGCTGCTCCTGCAAAGGATGCATTGTTCTGCCCTAAAATGCATTGACCTCTCTAGGACAGGTGTTTGCCTACAAGGTGTCCCTGATTGTCTTCACAGTATTTTCACTGAATAGCTCTTTTTCCAAAGGTTGGATGCGCATGGTGATCCCAAAGCCAAATTGTTTATATCTCTATGTCTAAGACATCTGGCCAACAAGCCACATGTACCTATTCGCTTAAATACTAAGAGCTAGGTATCTAAGGAAACATCTTTGTAGTCATCTGTCATTTTCCTCATTTCAAACTATTAGCCTTAATAGTCAAAGAAGGAACTAAGGTGCCTCTGATCCAAGGTACCATATCACTCCCCTGTTCAGAAACCTTTAATGGCTCCATATTGCTCACAGTATACAGTCCTGACTTCTTGGCCTGCATTCAAGGCCTGCTACATCTGGCCCTGAATTACCTTTCCAGTCTTATTTCATGCTACTCCCTTGTATAAATCCTGCATTCCAGACAAACTAGTCTGCTATTAAATCTTCCAAGGAACCACTGCTCATGTTATTTTTTCTTCCCAGAATGTCCCCACCCCCACCTAATCTCTGAATATTGCTGAGCTCTCACCCATCCAACAAGGCCCAGCTCATATGACCCTTCCTCTATGAAGCTTTCTCTGATTCTCTCAAACTAGAAATGGCCTCTCTCTCCTCTGAACTGTTTTTATATTCATTATTCCTATAATTCATATGGAACAGTCACTGCCTTCTCTCATAGTTACAGATCTTTTCTTCTACCAAACAATTTAACAGACTTTTTTTTAAAGCATTTAAGATGAGGTATATAAAACAACTTGTACGTTTGAAAGTGCTGTGTAAACTCTGTAGTTGTCACAACTGCCCTTTGCATGCTCAAAGTTCAAGCCAGCTTGGACCACTTATTATTCCTGATATGCAGCATTCTATCTTCACTGTGCCTATGCTCACCCTGTCCTCCATGTCTAGAATGTGCTCCTTTCTCATCTACATCATTGTTCAAAACTCAACATGACTGTCACTTCCTACATGAGTCCTTTCTTAAGTCCCCAATTGTTAGGGCTTTACATCCATTTGGATAAATTTTGTATTGACTTATCTGTGTACACGGTGTCCCCACTATGCTCATACCCCTCTCCCTCAGTGGTGAATGTGAAACTCTTTGAGAGCAGGGACACTTCTTCCTTTTGTTTTTGCATCCCCAGGGAATAATGCCTGATTGAAGCAGGTACTTAAGAAATGTTTATAGACTGAATGAATATTGGATGAGGACAGGAACTAGGTTTTATTTATTTTTCATCTCTTCTATGATGTCTAGCATATAATAGGGACTCCACAGTTGTTAGCTGAAATCAATGAACAAACCTAGAAGGATGAAACCAGTTTAGGATTTATAAATTGGAGCCCAGCCTGTCACCACATTCTTTCACCTTGTCTCTCAGGCTGTAAAATCCATACATGCCAGAAAGTTGTTCACATGGGGATGCAACTCCTGATGAAGTCAAGAATACAGATGGATCGTGTTAATGCATATGTTCGCCCTTCTGCACACCCCTCCCCCATCTCACCTCTGCCATGCAGATGTCTTTTTTCCAGATGCTTTTCTCTGCATTGCTCACTGATAAGCAGTAGTGTTACCATCCCTCCTTGGAAAGCTATCCTTCCATTCCTAGGATGGGACTTGGAGCTTGAGTCTTCTCTCTGTTGAAGGGCATGGGACATCAACTCTGGAGGATTACTTAGGACAAAGATATTGCAGAGTTGGTGTCCAAATTTCTGATGTCTTGTGCGTGAATGTACATGCCCTTCATACAACGATCTTAGGATAATAGATTTAGAACTTTAAGATCAAGACCTTTGAGGTCATCTTGTCCAACTCCTTCCTTTTATAGATGAGGAAAGTGAGACTGAAAACAATGAAGTGACTTACATAGGGTCATACAGCTTGTGTCAGAGGTAGAATTCAAATACAGCTCTTACTGACTCCAAGTCCAGCATTCTATGCCAGGCTATCACTCCCTCTACTTACAATGTCTTAGGACATGATATAGCAATGGTATCAGTTGGGAATTTGTACATATATGGATGTATCTGCTTTCTTTTTGGCTCAGATCTGTGATTTCATCCATGTGTGAAACTCTGAGCATGGAAACTCCCTCCATGGACAGAGATCTGCCAACTCTAACTTGAACATAGAGTTGCCTGAAGATACTAAACTCTATGGTCACAGAGGTATCACAAGGCATCACTGAGGCTCAAAATCTGAGCTGAAGTTTTTCTAACTCCAACACTGTAGATAAAGTAGAACTGCTAGTAATTAGTGCTGACTCTGAGACTTTTTTCCAGATAATCTCATCACAGAGTCTAGAATCTCAGAGCTGGAATGAAAGTCAAAGGTTATCTCATGGTACCTACTTCCCAAAGGTTGTTGTGGGGATCAGTTGAGATGCACACATGATAGGTGCTTAACAGATGCATGTTTCCTGCCTTCTTTCCTTCACCTAGTCCATTCATGCCTGAACAAGAAGTTCCTCTAACTTGAGACTATTTGAACCTCAAATATAGCCTCCAAGAAGAAAAACAGTTATCTCTGGAGATTTGGGATTGTTTGGGAATGGATGACACTGCCCAAGACAATTCATCAACAAATAGAACTTGGACTTCCAAAGCATGATAAAGGGGAAAGAGCCCTTGCATGATAATTGGGAGATTAAGATTCCAATCCATGAACTCACTTCATGGCCTGGGGTAGGTCCTTTTCTCTCTCTGGGCCTCAGTTTATGTAGTAGTGAAAAAAAAAAAGAGGTTGAACTAGATGGTCTGTTGGAAAAAAACAATAATAGCTCATTTTTATATGGTGCTTTAAAGTTTGCAAAACACTTCATATATATTATCTTATTCAATCCTTCTGACAACACAGTAAGACAGATGCTATTAATACCCACTTTTGACGGAAGAGGAAATTGAAGTTGAGAGGTTATGTGATTTGTCCAGGTTCAGACAGCTAGCAAATGACTCAGGATTTGAACTCAGGTCTATCTCTCTCCAGGTTTGCCATTATCTTCATCAGAATAAAAATCCTTGCTTTGCAAACTTCTGAAAAGTAAAGTTTCATGCCTATAACTGAGCGTATTGACTTGGGGAAGAATTCTTTTTCCTCTTCTGTCTTCTTCCTGTATGCAGAGCAAGGAGAGAAACACCAATCCACAGAGTGCTGGTCTCCTCATTTCTCCTCCATAACATGCTGGTCTATTGGCCTGACCTCTTCTTGTCTTCCTGAGGAGGAGAGAAATCCCAGCCCATCAGTTCCTGAGCTGCCAAGCACTTTTAAGAGGACTTCATCCTGAGGTCAAATTCCTAGGATGTTGATCTTTCTGAGGGCTTTAAAAGCCAAATAGAGGATCGCTTTAACTCATTCCTTAATTAACAAATCCCAGTAGGTCCCACTGTCACAAAGATTCTGAACCCCTGACTGCAATTATTCAAACTCAATTCTTTGCTTCCCACTGCCTGATATCATTCTCAATACCTTAAATTTCTTGCCACCCCTACTAATGTCCCGCTTTAAAGCTACCTACCTCTGCTATTGTGATCTCTGGAATTCCTGCTCCACAGGTCCCAAGCTTCCTTTCATCAAATCTTTTCCTTTTCCACTCCTTCCATCTTCTAACTCTCACCAAGATCTGACTCCCTCTTGAAGACACGCCCCCCCTGGTTTCCTTTCCAATTTTCACTCATTTCCCTAGAATTGATTGAGATGAGAGAGTTGGAATATTCCTTCCTCCCTATTTCACTTTCCCTCCATTGTCACTTCCAATTTCTTCTTCTACCACCATCATTCAATAACGTTTCCTCCTCTGAGGTTCACCCAATGCATATTTACCACCCAATCAAAATTCTAGTAGCTTTCATCCCCTGACCTCTAGAATCCTCCCCTCTGAGGTCAGTAATACGCTTGCCATCTTTCTCACCTCCCTACTTATTGTCACACTAGAGAATTTCAATATACACAAATCCTTTCTTATAGATCTGTGACCTTGGGAAAGTCACTTTATCCCTTCAAGCATCATCTCTAAAAACGAAATAATAACAGCACCTGCCTCACAGGGTTGTTGTGAGGATTGTATGAGTTAAAATATCTGAAGTGCTTTCCAAACCTTAAGCGTTGTATAAATACTTACTGTTTATTGCTCCTCTACCCTATCTTGGTTACACTCAAAGACGATTTTCGCCTTGATCTTGGTGTCACTCACCAATGTCCATGTCCATGGACTCTTCTCTTGTCTGATTATACTCTGTGGTCATTCTATGTCTCCTATCGCTTTGCAATTCCAAACTCTACTTTTCATCCACAACATGAGCTCTAATCCCTTAACCTTTCAGTTCTTTCCTGGTCCATTACCCTCCCACTGGCTACATTTTCCTTCCTTCCTCATCTGGACCCCTTGTTGAACCAGTGCAACTCTACGCTGTCTTATTCTCTCAAGTACCTTGCCGCCTTATTTTATCAATCTGGGCCTGCCAAGCTTCAGGCCTGGTTTACTCCCACCATTCAGCTGCCTTTTCTCTCACTCAATTATCACTGAATAAAAAAGGTGAACATGAGTAATGTTTGCATGCCACCGGGTCCACTACAAATTTATGCTACATGATGTCAATTAAACCCTCATGGCAGCAAAGCAATCCTTTTACACTCCCACTAATTAATTCACTATCCCACTCACCACAGGATTTTTCTTTTTTTTGTGAGGCCACGGGGGCTAAGTGACTTGCCCAAGGTCATACAGCTAGTCATGATCAAGTACCTGAGGCCAGATTTGTTTCTAGGGCTGGTGCTCTATCCACCAGGTCATCTAAGTGCCCCCTTTCCAGGATTTTTCCCAAACATTTTCATCCCTTCTAAATCTTCCCAATGCTCCCCCTTCCCTTACTTTCTAAGCTGACATTTTTGTCTCAGATTTCACTTTAAAAAAAGTGAGGGTTCAGAACTATCTCTTCCGCCATTATTTTCTCCTTCATCTCTGTCTCACATAATGAGGTGGCTCTTCTCCCTCTACATGCACATTCCTGTTCTCTCCAGCCCTCACTTTCACTTATTTTTCATCTCTCCCTGTCTAATGGCTGCTTCCCTATTACTTACAGACGTACTCACATTTCCCCATCCTCAAAAAAACTCTACCTTGATTCATTTATCCCTGGTAGTCACTTTCTTTCCACTCATTCTCTGCTTAGCTCTACATTCCGAGCCCTTTCCTTTTCTCTTTCTATATTATTTCACTTGATGATTTCATCAGTTTCTGTGGATTAATCACAATTCATCATTGTATTGATGAGTCTCTGATCTTCTTACCTAGCCCCAATGTGTCTCCCATCCTCTTCACTCTCATCTCTAGCTGCCTAGTGGACATCTTGAACTAAATGTCTCATAGACATCTTAAACCTCAAAAATTCATAACTGAATTCATTATCTTTTCACCTAGTCGGGTAGGTGGCTAGGGGGCACAATACATGGAGAGCTGGGCCTAGAGTCAGGAAGACCTGAGTTTTGGATGCAGTTTCATATATGTAAACTGGTTGACCCTGAGCAAATAAATCACTTAATTGCTGTTTGCCTGAATTTCCTCATCTGGAAAATGGGGATACTAGTAGCACTTATTTCCCAAGGCTATTATTAGGATCAAGTGAGATATTATTTGTAAAGGATTCAGTACAACGCCTTGCACAGAGTGAGCACTGTATGAATACTAGCTCTTATTATCAACCTTTTTGTCATTATCATTTCCCTTTAACTCTCCCTTTTTCCTAACTTCCTTATTACTAGCAAGGGCACCATTATTTTATCACTTACTAAGGTTCAAAGTCTAGATGGCATCTTCTTCTCCTCATCCTCCCCCTCCCTATCCAATCTTTTACCAAGGTCTGTAGATTTTATCTTTTGTATTCATTTTTGTGTGTGTGTTCCCTTTCTCTCTTTTGACATGGCCACCACTATGGTGTAGGCTCTCATTATCTCATAGACTATTTTTTTTTAAAATAAATTTATTTAACTTTTTACATTCATTTTCACAAGATTTTGGGTTCCAAAATTTTCTCCCCATTTGTCCCCTCCCCCCTCCCCAATACACTGGACATTCTAATTACCCATATCACCAATCTGCCCTCTCTTCTTTCATCCCTCCCTTCC